>JAAHCF010000317.1:0-41635 GCA_038367545.1 Beauveria asiatica | reverse complement strand
AAAAAAAAAAAAAAAAAAAAAAAAAAAAAAAAAAAAAAAAAAAAAAAAAAAAAAAAACAGGGCCACTTGTTGATATTTGGGGGGAAAAAGGACTTGGATGGGGAGCTGCATTTGTGGGCGGTGGCTCAGCTGCAATGGACAGCTACAGATTGTGGCTTGACTAACTACCGGCACTTGCATGACTTGTAGTCGAGAGAAGCTGGGGCATATGCACGGCTGTGCTAAAATAAGGTGATGCCACGTTGTGAGCGGTGTACGTGTGTGGTGTGGCTAGGAATGGCGGATGGGCTACGCAAGCCGCCTTGTGATGTGTGCTGAGGAGGGGACCATCGCGGGATGGGCGAGGAACCGTGCAGGTCGACAATGGTACGAGTGAAACTTTGGTGCCATGGCGTGAAGTTCCAACATGTCGGAAAGCTACTAGTTATGCCAATATAACGCGTTGATGAGCTTCAAAAGGAGGTTGACTTGACGGCGATGATGTAAGGTAGATGTGCCAAGAGCAGCATCAAAAAATTGGAGAAGCGATGTAATTGTAGATTTGGTTTTGCAAGTCCAAGCTAGTTTTTCTCTGTTCGTAGAAGCCGAACTGGGGTTCTTGAGACACCGTCGCCATGGTCATGGCCATCGCCGTGACCGACTACAGACGCAGCAGCTCGAACAAGGCCAAGAGGTAACGAACGATTTTGCTGGGCAGGCTTGGCACGGCAACCACGAGAGCTGAATGGTACTGGGACGGTAAAGACGGTTTCTGCAGTTGGACCAGCGAGACAAGTTCTCAATGACATCACCGGAACAGCGGGCACCAATAGCTTGGGCAAGCTTTGGCGCTAGTCAAATTGCTGGGCTTTCTTTTCCCAAGGCATGGCCAGCGCCGTTGTTGATGATGAGCTACTAAATAGTAGATGGTGGAATAGGCCGTTTGATTTCTTCTTCTTAATCAAGTGCAATGTAATTGACAGAGTCGCTCTGAGCATGGCGATGCTCTGGCTGGATTGAACCTCTGACGGTCGGGCCAAAAAGCATGGCAAAAAGCCCAAGTAAATGGTTACCACAGCAGCTAACTACTGGTAGCTTGGACAAGCACAGCTTATTTTTCGCCAGCTTGGCCGCGGCAACTGGAGCGCTAGTTATGAAAATGGTGAAGAAAATGGGGTTGCTACCAGTAAATATTACGTTGGCGGTCGCCGGTTGTGAACAGCTGGGTTGCTGCGGCTCTGGTGTCGTCATCAGACGCTCCACACCACAGCGTCACGTACAAAAGGTAAAAAAAAAAAGCAGATGCATGCGGCTTAGCGAGAACAGTGTGGGAGGCGCATCACAATTGGCAGTAATCCGTAATAAAACAGAAAATAACAGCAATAATGAGGCACAAGTCTGACTGGCAAAAGACAATCGCATGCATACAGACTGGCAGACAATTCTTTCGCCGTTTGTCGCGGGTGCATTGGTCGCGACTGGCAATGAGACGAGGAAAGCCTGACCGCGCTGGAAATTGCGCTCATCTGCGGCAGTTGGGGCCTCGTCGCAGTAAGTTTACAGGGGGTGCTGATAGAAAGAATAGTGCTGTAATGTGAAAGATTGTAGTGGTTGAGCACTGAAGCTCACCTGTGGATGGAGCTTCCCGGGGTACTCTTTGCTTTGTAGAAAATGACAAGTCTGCGCAAACCAAGGAACATCGAAGCACAGACCCCACTTGACGCTGCCCGTTAAAGTTTAGCGGGCCTGGTCATGCAAGCTCGATCGAGTGGCTTGGTGTTTGACGAGCGCACCAGAAATGCAGTTGCAGGTTGTCATGGTGCTGTACTTGGTACCTATGTGACGGCAGAGAGGTGCAAAAAATGCGGCCTCAATACAGCCAATTTAAAAAGACTAAATGCTCAAAAAAAGAAAAAGAAAAGGAAAGAGAGAAACTAAATCTCATGGAGGATTGGCACAAATCTCACTCTCATTATTTAGTTATCAAATGTCTGCTGTTTCTGGACTTCCACCCCGGTCCCACCAACAAGATTCTCACCCCCCCTCGGGAGCTCCAGGGCTCCACTGGCTAAAACAAGCTGCCCAGCAGCCAAGTGGCCACTGGAACTTCCAGCTTGCCCCAGCGGCCCAGCCAGAGCCAAATCTCCCAAGCAAAGTGCTGCTCAGGTGCTGCTCATACAAAAACAAAGCCTTCACCCTCCTTCTCCCCGGCCATTCCTCCCCTTCCCTTTTCCCACCAATTCATACATCCGGCTAGAATCCGTGAAACACAACACCTTGACTGGTTGACGTTTTACACTCGATTTAACATGGCAAAGAGTAAGTTGGACTCGATACTCACAAAACATCATCACCCTCTTCCATGCCACGACGAGCGCGCGCGCGAAGCACTGTCCTGCGCCTATGACGCCAGAGCTTGGGGTAGCTGGGGGGCATGCAAGCAATCACGGCTGCCTATCCGTCTCATGGCCACAACGACAAAGAATCAACGCCCTTCGCAAAACAATGCAGCTCATCCAGCTACCCCGATTCCTCTGCGTTTCAAGCCGCAGCTGCTCGATGCCATTGCACCCGCACATTTTCTCCATGTCGCAACTACGACCACAAGTCCACTAACTCGTGACAGACGCCGCCCTCGGCCTTGTCGGCCTCGTCCTCATGGGCGTCTCGCTACTCTTCCTCTTCTTCATCATACTCGCTGGCGTCACAACCGTCACCCCATTTGACAAGACCTACTTCCTTCAGGCTGACACGTCGGGCATCGACGGAGCCCGCAGCGTCTCCCAGTGGACCTACCTCTACGTCTGCGGCCCAGGCAATACCGACTGCGGCGGTGCCAAAGCCGCCCTGCCCTTTGGCCACGCCTGGAATAAGGACGCCTCCAACGTCCCCCCGGGCCTCGCCGGCTCCCACTCGGGCTCCAGTGACAAGTTCTTCCTCCTCTCCCGCTTCAGCTGGGTCTTCCTCCTCCTCGCCCTCTTCTTTTGCACCCTCACCTTTTTCAGCAGCTTTCTCGCCTGCTGCGGCCGCCTCGGCTCTGCTATTGCCACCTTCGTCAGCTTCTTTGCTCTGCTCTTCCACGCTCTCGGCTCATCGCTTTTCACGTATGTCATTTTCCCCCTCAACTCCTTTGTGCGGTTCTTGTGCGGTTCTTGTACAACTACGCCCTCGCACCAAAATCTCGTCATCTGAAACAAGAACTAATACTGACATGTGACTCCAGTGCCACCTACGCCCTTGCTCAGGATAAGTTCTCTGCCGACAACCGTGCCTCTCGTCTCGGCCGCTACGGCTTTGGTTTCCTCTGGGGTTCTTTTGCTGCCCTACTGATTGCTGTCGTCGTCTTCTCCATCGGCATTAAGAAGGACCGCAGCCAGCCCAGCGGTAGCACTGGTGGTAAGCGCTTTTGGCGCCGCAAGAGCAACCGCAGCTACGAGGGCCGCCGTGTCAAGGACGACTACAGCTAAATACCTCGCCAATCCAAAGCTTGTATCGACTGGACCATATAAGCTGCCTCTTCTTCTCCCACAGAGGGTCGCTACTTGATGGGAACGTCAACACCATGATACCAACGTCACCGCAGTCACGAAACATGAAGAAAAAAAAAGACATGGAACGATACCGTCCACCCTTATCCACGGGTCAAGCCCCATCATCGATCAACGCATGGCAATGCAAATGTACGGGGTCTTGCTCGCTTTAATCTTACTTCCATTTATTCATGCACATACGAGAGAGACGATCGAATTAAATACCTACTTTTTTCCGGGGCGTTTGAACCAGGAACATGTTGATATTTTCATGGCAGTTTTTTTCTGCTGAATTTGGGAAAACAGTCTTTATTGCTACCAACAGGAGAGATTGTGTATGACGAGGCTCATGAAAGAGGCACACGTTTTAGAGGAGGTAATTGCAATGTACCATGAGGTTTTATAATATATTACTGCATCATTTCAATTAAATGTTGGTTTACTGCGTCCGTTTTAAATTGCGCGTTTGGGGTGATTGTTTCAGAAAGTTGTAAAATCGTATAAAAAGGATATCTGCGTTTATCATCGATATCCTCTCAACTCTGTTCTTCCTCTTCTTCTTCTTCTCCTATAAAGCCGACGGAAATTCATCATGGTAATAATGGCATCAACACGAACCACTGAGGGGACAAAAAAAAAAGGAAACCGTGGCTAAAATGAACAAACAACAATGTGGCAGGAAGCAACAAGTTAAATGCGTCTTTCATGTGCATAGACAACCCCCAGGTTAAAACCATGACCTTTTTACTCGCTCGCTGCAGGACTTCCCAGCGGACTCACGCTGTCCAGCGGCACCGCGTGCAGCGCCGGCCGTCCTTGCGCCGGCGACGTCGGCGGCTTGTCCTTGCCGGCGGCGCTTTGCCCCGTTGCCCTGCGCAGCAGCTCGCCCCGAACCCATTCGGCGACTTCGTCGTCGTCCGTGCCCGAGCTGAGCGTCATCTGCCCGACCTGCGCCGCCACCTGCTCCGCCTCCTCACCCTCCTCGGCCTCCTCTGCTATCGTGACGGGTTTGGACAGCGAGGAGAGCCATGGGTGCTTGAGCATGGCCGCGTACGTCGGTCGCTTTAGCGGCACCTTGTTGGTGCAGCCCTTGACAAAGTCGTGCGCCATGTCCGAGTAGCCCTCTCCGGGAAGCGTGGGCGGTTCACCCTCGACAATGGCCTAAAAATCTGTTAGCACAAGTCCTTGTCTAGAGTGGTGGCAATATGTCCTGGGATTTGTAGATTTGTGACTCACGTTCAACTGTCCAAAAATCGTCGACGAAACCTCGGGCGGATAAGGATACCGCCCCATGGCACATTCAATTATCGTGAGTCCCAGACTCCACACGTCGCTCTGCACGCTGTACGACCCATCCGGGTTGCCCGACTGTGCCAGCGCGCCGCCCGATATCCGCTCCGGCGCCATGTAGCTCTGGCAGCCAATGTTGGTTTTGGCGATGCTCGCCACAAGGTTACCACTAACGCCAAAGTCGCAAATCTTGACCTGCCCGCGCGTGTTGGCGAGGATGTTGGTGGGCTTGACGTCGCGGTGGATAATGTTGTGGTCGTCCTTGAGGGACTTGAGTCCATGCACCGACGCATTTGTAATTTTGCGCAGAACGCCCTCGGGGATGCCGCCACGATACAGCTTGTCGATGGAGCCGCCGTCCATGTACTCGATGCACATGTAGACGGCACCTTCTTGGTAAAAGGCACCGTAAAAATCGATAATGTATGGCGACACACACTCGTGAAGAATCACAAGCTCCTTGAGGATGGTCGTAAACTTGGCGTCATCCAACTCTAGCCGAATCTCCTTCATGGCCATAAGCTTGCCCTGAGTGCCGTCGCCAGATTCATCATTGGCAGCTTCGTCGTCGCGGGCCTGGTGGGCCTTGAAGCCTGACAGGCCTTGTCCAAAGCGAGGAGCCTTGCGCTTGGTGTGCCGAACCTTGTAGACGGTACCGTAGTTGCCCTTTCCGAGCTCACCTACGCTTTCGACCTCGTCCAGCGAGATTTTGAACGTCTGTCCATTAGCAAAGTTGACGCCAGACTTGGTAATCGTTGCCGCGCCATCAAAGGTGATCCACCCCTTTTCTGCATCAATATACTTCTTAAAGTCATCAAGCTTCGAGCCAGGGGTGGATGTGCTTGAGCTCGTACTACTTGGAGCACAGCCGCCCATGTCCGACAGCCTTGGGGCGCCGGCGCGTCGCATGCTGGGCGCGGGACTGACAGACGAGCCGCCGCCAGCACTCATGTCGGAGAGCTTGAGTCCGGCGCCGCGGCGGTCCATGAGGGATGGCCGCGTTACAGCCGGGGCTGAGTTGATATGCTTGACTGGCCCAGGGCGGACCATGCCCGATGGCATGCGCGGGACGAGGTCGTCGGGACTCGTGCCCATGGGAGACAGGGGGCCCGGCGAGGCGGGTGAGCTGGCGTTGGAGCCGCCCAGCTTCATGCGGTCCTGCGCCAGACGCCGGGCCTTGGCCAACACGTCGGCGTTGAGCGCGCCCATTCGTCCAGCGAGGGGGCCGCCAGCAGGAGCGCCGATTCGCGCAGGATTTCTAGCATCGTCGAGAAGACCGCGCGCCGTCGAGTTGGGGTTGCGGCCCGGGGGGTCCGAGACGGACCGTAGAGAGGGGACTCGCTTGGGGAAGGCGGCGTCTGCGATGCTGTCGTTGGCGAATATCTGATCTTGAGAAGGCAGTTCAGAGACTTGATCTTCGGTCGACGGCCGCGCCGTTTCTTGAGGGTCTGACATGAGGTTTCGAGTTTTTTTGTAACGTATTACTTGTTGTGTCTTTGTATGCCGTTAGGCTGCGGGAGAGCGGCGAGCGCGAATGCGGGGTTCGCGCAGAACCGCAGACACGGTTGAGCAGAGGATGAGAGAGAGCGAGGAGGGCACAGAGTCCTCCGTTAGCTAGCGCGGCGGCATGTGGTGACGAAGTTTGCGATGGCGACTGTGTTTGTTTTATGATGGGTGAAGAGAGCTCGAAGGGAGGGTGCGATCGACTCGTATCGTGGGACGCTGTGGCCAGAAAGGCGGGATGCGGTATATGAGCCGGGGTCGCACGGATTGAGTTGGGCCTCTAGGAGTGCGCCCTGGGCAGCAATGGGAATAAAATTTTCTCAGTCGTCGTCTCGGCTTGGACGGGAAATTGGCGTTTTTGGGCTTTGTTGACTGCTTTTTACGGATGTCGGGTACCTGATGTGAGTGGATTGTGGAAATGGAAAGAAGAGAGGGGATTCAAACAGGGAAGAAAGACCAAGAGTATCGAGAAGAAAATAAAGAGTAATTAAAAAACAAAAGAATGGGCTTTGCTTCCATGAATTGATGCCTTGTCCTATTGGCTCTCTCTCATTGATGAGGGGCTTTTCTTGGGGAGGAAGGAGGGGCGCTTCTGGAGTATTCAAGTATTGGGCGCAGTGGAGTCAACCTTGGAACGAGTTGGGTTTGTACCTGGCAAGGAAAGTATTTATGCAAGCAAGCAGCAAAGGAGGAAAAGGGGTGTTTACATTGTAATAAATAATGAAAAGAAGTTCTGTTATATTCAAGGTACCTAGAAAAAGGTAACCAGTTGACCAGTGCATTTGGCAACCGACTGGTGAAACGCTGCCTATCCAACTCGCACCATCATCACCAATTCCTGCTGCGCAACGACGACCCACACAATGGCTGACACTGACACAACCTGTCTCTACTGTAAAACGTTGAAGAGAAACTTCCAAAGACTCTCACAAGCTTTCAGCCCAGACATTTGGCTCAGACATCCAGTCTTATCCAACATCTTAATCTGCCTGCTCCCCGAACTTCCGACGAATGGGACCTGAATAATATTCTTGAAACTCCAAATTAGACCTTTTTAGGACCTGTCGGGCGCCCTTTGCCCTTCTTGGGAATTCCCCCGGCGTTTAAAAAAGGTTTCTACAATAAATAAATGCAAACGTACAAAGTACAGAGTAACTAAATAACTACTTCAACCAAGTTTTACACACACATATCCCCCTCCGCCTGTGCTCCAGCGTCAGCCACGCACTCCTCAGCCACTGCAAACTTTCACAAGCCTCATGTGGGACATGGCTCATCCTGCAATTTCCTTGTACGAGGCTGCCCTCACCAACAACACGCCACTCAGAAAAGTCATTTCGCATGCCCATTCAGTCATACATTCTTCGATCCTTGATGGGTTTGGGTTTGAGCGGCCTCTCCCTTTCCAGCAACCCCAGACCCATCGTAGCTATCCACTGCGTCATCGCGTGCACAAATGTTCATCCTTTTGGTGATGGATCACGTCTCTTCATTTTCCGTAACTAGTGGGATTTCTTGTCTGACACGATGTGCAACGTAGGGCAAGATTGCATCATCGCCTGTGCCGTCAGTGGTCACTAGTTAACTACCTACCTAACCACCTAGTCAACTAGCCAAGCAACCATGCCCAGTCGGTATAATGCCAGCCGAAAGCTGCATGGACCGAAATTTCTTGTCCATTCACTGTACATGGCTCAAGAAGAACCCTTGTGCCATGCAGTCTTGGTGTATCATGTACTGGTATGCCAAGGAACAGCCACTTGATCCAAGACAATTACCGTCTGACTTGGATTTCCCAAGTACACACGCGTCTTTGGAGCAAAATGGATCCTCCCAGACCCCTCTTACACGATTGTGCAGCATGTCCTCGAGTCGGAGTCAACGCATCAAATCTGGTCCATCAAATACGGCCAACGAGAGCGACACGCTGTCGCCAAGGAAATCGCGGCAATGTCACTACTGATAGTCGATGAAAGCTTGCTATACACATCGGAGCACTGTCAAATATGTACACTTCCGCGGACACTGATATCAGAGAAAAGCCATGTTCCAGCTCCCGCCTGCATGTCTTTGAACATGCCATTACAAGACGAACCAAGCACGTCACTCTGTAGCAACATTTCATTTGCCGCGAGATTGAATAGATAAGAAAAATGTTCCTTAATCACAGTCTGTAATATCGTCGAGGCGGGACGATATAGGTACCGTCAATGAGCGTGGGGTGATGGCTAGCTCCAGACCATCTCGAAAACTCCCCTCAACGCCTGCCGAATAAAAGTATGTTTGATGGCATATTCATGTTGCATTGACATACTGGCAGCGACCGATGCAGACGGGTGCGGCCCATTCCCGTGGACTTGCCACAAAAGGTCACAATATAAAAGTGAACATGGTAATGTACATTTCTCAATACTATGGCGCAAGATGTCCAATATCTAGACAAATCATTGCTTCTCTACCGACCTTTTTTCAATTCTCCCAAATTCATGATGCACAGTGTACGATACTTTCTACTATATACATGAGGCACTGCATGTCTTGCTGTAATGTCGGCCTCTGTTGCTCAAACGCACTGCAACGGTAGAATGCTGACTGTCCCGCACAGCCAAGGCCGCCAATGCCACATGAGAACAACACGGGAAACGAAAGGACCATGCGTCAATTATTTAGTTACCGAACGACGAATGGATGGGTTTGATTGAAATTGCGCAATCGAGCAGGCCAGTACAATGCAGCGCCCTTGCAGTCACTACGAAGTACAACGACGTCGCCCAGATCCACCCGTTTTTATATCGCGAACCGTGCCATGTGCACATGCTATCATGCCCGATCCGTGGGAGACATTGTTTTGCGTGTAGGTCGTCGAAATAGATAGGATTCAAACAGCCGCCAACTACCGCCGCCCCCTCTTCTCAGATGGCAATGATGGGTGCCCTAGCACTGCCAGGTCCGAGCTGCGCAGTAGCAGCCATGTCGTGCCTGTCACTCAGGATACGACAATTCACGCTTAAAAACAAACTTGCTTGGGATCAGACCGCAAGTGTCACTGACTCAAACTGACGAAAGGAACACATCATGCGAGAGGCCGCCAGGATGGCGGGGTAAGGTCGATTCAGTTGTGCCAAGCTTTGCCATCAATGCGGGTGCCGCCTCTCACCCAGCGCCTGGTGTTTCTATGTTTGTATTTTCTTTCAAGGTATAATTGATAGATGATTTGATCAACATGTGTGAATTGTTTCGCTGTGTGGTGATGAGACTCTGCTCGACAATATCCAGCTGCCCAGCGCAGATCGGGAATTCGGATCCGTGTCCAGTGCACACGACAAGTATCCAAGTGCCAAGTCTCGCACGGGGGCCAGACGGGAGGGCTAGCTGGGCGGGAATAGAAGTTATGACGCTCCTCCTGGATGAATATGCTGCGGAATGATATAGATGGCGGCGGCGGGGGCCAACGCCAAGCCTGGCATTAACACGGCTGCATGTCTCGCCTATCAATCAGTGTGAGCTTGGCGGGACGACTGCCGCTTCGTGCAGCATTCTTCGCAGTGGCGACCTTTTTCGTCCTTTGTCTGAACCGATTCTTGTTTTTGGTGTCTTGATATCCTGGCAAAGCCTTGTTGATTTTATGTTGGGTTGTAGCACCACCAGCATGCGGCTTTCAAGCGATGCGATGTGACGAGCTTGGCTAGAATCAATGCTGCCGATCCCTCTGCGAACGCTCCTGTGCAAATTACCTAGTACCTAGTTAATATTCGGCGCACCATACCAAATGCGTGCTGGAAACGAGCATCGCATCAGGCGTAGCCTTTCCCCGCAAACCCGTCGCGTTGGAAGGACAAAATAGCGCATCGAACAAGAAAGCAAGATGATTGGTTCTGAAGGCGTCCAGCTGCGACTTGACATGGTTCCAGAGCCCAAACGTGATCAAAATTGAGTCAGGGTGAAGAAAATTTTTACTGGCATGCTGCTCTGGCTGTTGCCTGCCCAAGGCAAGTTGGCTGCATTCCAGCCCGCCGGCCTTCCAGCCCGCCAGCCTGCATGGAGAGATTTTACTTGGCCGTCTCGCACATGTCTAGATGCTAAGCGCATGCTGAGCGACACAGTCGAGCTTGGAGATGGGATGCAATGACAATGTCCTAATAACAAATACGAGTATAAATATTTTATTAGCGCCTTTAATTGTGACAGATTTTTCTTATCCTGGCCGCTTATCGATCGGCAAGAGTTGCCGTTCGTTATCACTGCCCGCAGCCAAGAGAAATTGCGGCTGCAATAATCCGTAAATAGTTAGTAGACCCCCGTCGGAATAATAGGTAAAGTGGCGTGCAAACTGCAGACAACACTCGAAAGTAACAGACCTGACAATAGTTATTAGAAAGCCACCTGCAGCGTGCGTAATATTTGTGTGGCAGATCTAGTTATTATGGCAGGCTAGCAGCCGCTGAGCGAGTCGAAACGCTGCATTGTGCGGTAGGTTTCTGGACCAATTAATTTCTTCCATGTGTGAAGCGGTCACAATAATTTCTCAGCTTCCTCCCAGGTTCCATCGGCCTGCTTTTCAGGTTCTGAGGCAAGACAGGTTGCTGTTCTTGGTGGCTGGCACAAGAGGCTCATGTGCAAATGGGCTGCACCGATTGGCTCACGCTGCTTTGGTGCCATCATGGACTGCGTAGGTGTCACTAGGTGGTGGCTTGCGTCTCATCGCCTTGGACTCTTGGCTGCCACATCGCCCCTCCCCCTTGTGGGTGATCCTGGCAAGCTGCGCTGGCGAGTCATAAATAGTCGCCGGCCACGTTGAAAGTGGGCGAATAACTAACTACAACGTGGGAATTGCGGACAAGGGAATATAAAACTGATAAGATACGGTGGGCTGCCTCTTCGCGCGCACCGCGCACAGTATTTACGGCCGCAGTAGGCTGCAGCAGGGACCGCCAATGTGCAGTTGGCAGTGTGATGATTTATTGATGGCGAAATCAGCAGGGTCCCGCGCTGGTGCTACTTCTTTCGCCACCCCTTGTTTCAATCGTTCGTGCAAACGTGGATCTGTGGCCTGTTTATTCGACAAAGGTTACGGATACAGGTTGTGCTAATTCTTGGCAGCCATTCGTGACAATCAATGGTTGCGAGAGCCACTGTGGACTGTGGTGAGTGACGGCCCTGACGGGGCTTACTATTAGGTCGTTGGAGCTTGACGGCGACTTATTTGCGCCAGTGGAAATAAATAGTGTTTTCTTATTTCTTTGAATACTGCGAGTAGTGATTAGCAAAATAATAAAACGACCATGATGGAAAAAGTAAGCGAGTCGTACACAGGCGCCGCCAACACTACCTAACTAGAAGTGTCGCAGCAGCAGGCCTCCGCCATACACCTAACTAGTGGCCCCCAAACTCGTTCAACTGACTGGAACTGGCTGGCCTTTATTATGGTTGTCTTTTTGCATCAGTGCGATGGCGAGACTAACTATTGAACGTTAGTGGAACTGATTAGCTCAGCTAGTAGGTGGCGCCGCCGCCCTAGAGGGAGAGGTGATGGCGTTGGTGCGGCTGGTTCAAGCGTGTCGCCGTTGATGTCGCCTCGCCTCGGCGTTGCCTTGGTGTCGCATCTGGCTGTGCGGTTCCACTTAAGGTTATTTTTCGTGTGCACTTCAGGCTTGCTCCCGCCTGGCTTCGCCGCTTCGACCACGCCGCTTGTCTCATCTCCAGTTTTCAAACCCTGCTTTTTCTATTTCTTTCCCTTTATTACGCTCCTCTCGTCGCTTCATCTCTCTGTTGTACCCTTTTGCTTACCCTCACACCGGGACTTTCATTTTTCTTCCCCAGGAATACCTCTCCTTTTCTCGTCGTCGAGTCTCATTCGACTTTAATCGCTACACGTCATCACTCTTATCTGCTACATGGACACGATTGCCGCGCCATCGCCGTACAGGCTCGCCCAGTTGGCTACCGATGCATACGAGCTGCCCCTCAAGGTCTTCACCCAAGGTGGTGGCTCGTCGTCGCCGTCACTTTCCCACCTCTGCCTCCTCGTCTTCGAAGCCGTTCTAGAAGTCGTCTGCGTCAGTTTGCCTGGCTATATTATTGCACGACTCGGCCAATTCGACGCCGATAAGCAAAAGTTTCTCGCCAATCTCAACGTCTCGCTCTTCACACCATGCCTGAGTATGTTGAAACGCGTCCCGAACTCGCCTTACCACGTGTATCTCGTAGCTGACGGCCCCTTATCTTGCAGTCTTTACCAAGCTCGCCTCTCAGCTGAGCGCTGAGAAGCTGAGCGATCTCGCCATCATCCCCGCCATCTTCGTCGTTCAAACCCTCGTCTCCTGGACCGTCGCTGTCGTTGTCGCTAAGCTGTTCCGGTTCAATCGTCGCGCTTCCAACTTTGTCATTGCCATGGGCGTCTTTGGCAACTCCAACTCGTTGCCCATTTCTCTCGTGCTTTCCCTTTCCCAGACCATCGCCGGTCTACACTGGGATAGGATTCCTGGCGATAACGATGACGAAGTCGGTGCGCGCGGCATCCTCTACCTCCTCATTTTCCAGCAGCTCGGACAGCTCGTCCGATGGAGCTGGGGATACCACGTGCTTTTGGCCCCCAAAGAGCGATATCTCGAGTATAATGACGAGCGCGCCGAAGAGGGCCAATTTCGTGACGATGTTGCTCAAGCCCCTCTCCTCATCGAAGGCCTCGAGGGTGATACCGAAGACGAGGCCGATGGGAGCGATCACTACAACCCACCAGGCCACACTCCCGTAGGCGGTACTTCTCGCGCATCTGTTGATGGATCGTCCGATGATGAAGGTACACCCAAGAAAAAGCGTCCTAACGGACACCAGCAGCCCGACTTTTCTGCTATCCCCAGCGTGGAGCGCAGAGAGCAGGAAGACGAGGTACCCACGAGTGCTTTGGGCAAAGCCCGGTTGTGCATTCGCAAGACGCAGGCACGCATCGTTGCGGGCATCAACAGCACCCGCCTCTGCGTCTACAGGTCGCTTCCCCGCCCTATCCAGTCCGCCCTCTCCGGCCTTAGCAATGTTGGCCTCAAGTTCATCAACTTCCTCTGGGACTTTATGAACCCTCCTCTCTGGGCCATGTTGATTGCCGTCCTGGTTGCTTCCATCCCGACACTTCAGCGTCTCTTCTTTGAGGAAGGCTCCTTTGTTAAGAACAGTGTCACTAGCGCTATCCAATCCAGTGGTGGCGTTGCCGTTCCCCTCATCCTGGTCGTCCTCGGCGCTAACCTGGCCCGCAACACCATGGCCAATCCCGACAGCATCGACATAGAGGAAGAGGAAATCGGCAACAAGCTCCTGATTGCGTCGCTGCTGAGCCGCATGCTCCTCCCCACCATAATCATGACGCCGATCCTGGCCCTGCTGGCTAGGTATGTCAACGTCAGCATTCTCGACGACCCAATCTTTGTCATTGTCTGCTTTCTCCTCGTGGGCGCCCCCAGCGCACTTCAGCTGGCCCAAATTTGCCAGATCAACAATGTCTATGAAAAGACCATGGGTCGTCTGCTCTTCCAGAGCTACGTCATCTGGTTCGTAATTCTACTGCTCCCCACATCCGCAACATCAACTAACAATTGATCAGGATTCTTCCCTCCACGCTCATGCTAGTCATGCTGGCACTCGAGGTCATTGAGTGGGCTCGCTTGTAAGCTCGGGACATGCATTTTTAATTGTACCAGCGTTCTGTGACATCCTTGTCATTTCTCTTAATTGTTTGCATGTGAGCTACCTGGGTTGTTTATTTTTGGGCGTTTTGGAGCTGTCATTGTGTTTCGAAAAGTGCAAATTGAGCCTAATAATGGCTGCTACATGTTGGCCTTGGTGAACACGTTTAGTTTTGCTTTTCGTTTGAGAGCAACTTGACACGTTGATGCTACGTCTTTTCTGCTCTTTTCTCACATTTTGTGGTTGTTGACCCCTGGGCATATGCGCTATCTGGGCCTGGCCAAATTGCTTCAACTGAAACACCTAACAGAATGAAATAATGCGAATCGATATGAAACTCAAACCCGTGTCCCTCTTCTTTCCAGTTCTTCACCCATACACAAATAGCATGAAGTTGTAGAATCGTCCTGTGCGCCGTGTACAATGATATAATAACCCCAAAAAGGCAAATTTCCTGTCATTTCTTCCCTCTAAACGGCCCCATTGACTACCTGCGTCGGGACCAGTGCCCAGTCCCGAACGTTGCCCTTGAAGTCGCTGATTCGCACAGTGTTGATGTCGACGACGATGACGCGCACGTCCTCCCCCGCGACGAAGCGGCTCGTGTCGGCCTCACCCTGGGCAGCGGGCGTGAAGAGGGTGCCACCGCCCTCGAATGTATTGTTTTCGAGGTGCTGGGCGACGTAAAACTTTTCCTCTTCGGAACCCGTAGGGGCCAAGCGCGCGGCACCTCCTATGGTGGCGCTAATGCTGGACATGGCGGAGCTGTTGAGGCTGAGGAGCAGGTTCGCGAGGCTGGAGGGAGGCGCGGGATCCGGGGAGCCGCCAGAGGGGCGGCGGCCGTGAGGGCGGTGGGAGACCCCTGCAAAGGGATCAGTATACGTTGGAAGCAAATTATGATGGGGAGAGGGGGGTTTGCTAACAGTCATGGACGAGCAAGGAGACGTTGGGGTTGGCGATGATGTTTGTGGTTTTGCGAGAGGCGGGGTTCGTAGTCATGACGATGACGGGAGCGGACGAGTGCGGCGACGACGGGAGATAGGTGTAATTCATCAGGGACACCTGGGGCACATTATCGGTGCAAGTCGCGAGATGCAGCTGTTCGAGAATGGAGCAACATTCTACCATTAGCCTGCTGGCCAAGTACGAGGTGGGCTCGAGGTGTTTCAACGTACAAATCGGGCATTTTCCAGGCACTGGACAACCTCTTGGGGTAGCGTGCTGGTGACTTGCTTGTTGGTGTCGCCTTCTGAGGCCTCATAGTTGAGGGGAATCTTGTCCATGGCTCTGGAGGACTGAGTCTCGAGCCGTCAGGAGGAGGTGGTGATGCGTGCTGCTGGCCAATGTCAGATTTGCTGAATCGGCTAGGTGCAGGTGAAGAAGCTGGGATGGCAGATGGGACGATGACCCCGCTGGCAACTAAGCCTATCGCAGATGGATACACAAATAAAGTGAGCCAGAGGGAGAAGTGGCTAGGTACATGCCTGGTAGTTAGGGAAAATAGTTAGTGGCTGGTGCAGCGGCTTCTAGAACACATCTACTGTAGGGCATTTTACTTTATAAAGGCGAAATAGAACCGTCAAATCGATTTCCAATAAATTCCATGCTAAGAATTTTCTATTTATATTCAAGATCCAGTTGCGCCCAGGTCAGCACTACCTGTCCCCAGTCTGGGGTAAAAACTTGTAGCGGGTTACTGGGCGCGGCACAGGGCGGCCCAGCACATCTTTGGCCCATTTCTGGCCCGGCACCAACTTGTTTAGCAGACGTCACACGACCCTAGGCCCCCGACTGGAACCGGCTACTTTCGGCTCCCCACGGACGGCTTTAGCTGCCTGTAGCTTCTGTGTTGCTGGTCGCGGACGGCATCTTCGATTCTCTAGCTAACTAGATCTTATTTTCCTTTCTCACTTTTTTACTCCGTCCATACAACCCATTGACCGAGAATCACCTGGGCAGTCGTATCGCGTGCCTATCCTGGTGGTCTCTGTTTTTTGTTTCTAGAGCCAGACCTCTCCGTTCATTTTCTATTCCTCCTCTGTTTACCATCACAGCCTGAGCCATGCGTTCCGTAAGGGCTAATCGCCGTCTCGCGCTGCGGCCCCTCCCTCGATATGCCTCCACTGCCTCCGGCGTCCTCAAGACGACCGCCATCCAGTCTGTTTTGATTGCCAACCGTGGCGAGATTGCCATCCGAATCAACAAGACGGCCGAGCGCATGGGCATCCGCGCCACCACCGTCTACACAGATGTCGACGCCAACTCGTGGCACGCCTCCTCCGGCTTCCAGTCCCTCGGCCTCGGCCCCGCCAAGGGCTACCTCGACGGCGAGAAGATCATTACTCTTGCCAAAAAGAATGGAATTCAAGCGCTGCATCCCGGCTACGGTTTCTTGTCCGAGAACCCCAAGTTTGCCGAGCGCTGCGAGCAGGAGGGCATCGTCTTTATCGGGCCCCCTCCCTCGGCCATGTCTGACATGGGCGACAAGGCCCGGTCCAAGGAGATCATGAATGCGGCCAACGTTCCCTGTGTTCCCGGCTACCACGGTTCTGATCAGGGTGAGCAGCAGCTCCTGGAGCACGCCAGAAACGTCACCTTTCCCGTCTTGCTCAAGAGTGTCCGTGGCGGTGGTGGTAAGGGTATGCGCATTGTCATGACCGAGGATGAGTTCATGACGCAGCTCAAGAGCGCCCGTGCTGAGGCCAAGGCTTCCTTTGGCGAGGGTGGTGAGGTCATGCTAGTTGAAAAATACATTGTCCGCCCTCGCCATGTCGAAGTCCAAGTCTTTGCGGACAAACATGGCAACACCGTTGCCCTCGGCGAGCGTGACTGCAGTGTTCAGCGCAGACATCAAAAAGTGCTCGAAGAGTCTCCCGCTCCCGATCTGGACCATGCAACCCAACAGGACCTCTGGAACAAGGCCCGCATGGCAGCTTCGGCGGTCGGCTACGTCGGCGCCGGCACTGTCGAGTTTATTCTCGACAAAGACAGCGGCAAGTTTTACTTTATGGAAATGAACACCCGTCTGCAGGTCGAGCACCCTGTCACCGAGATGGTCACTGGTGTGGACTTGGTTGAGTGGCAATTCCGTATTGCTGCTGGTGAGAGGCTCCCTCTTGATCAGGCCCAGGTTGAGGAGCAAATGGCCCAGCGCGGTGCCGCCATCGAGGCTCGTGTTTACGCTGAAAACCCTGAAAAGGGCTTCATGCCCGATTCTGGGAAGCTCGTTCACGCCGTGCTGGCTGAGAGCCTCAAGGCAGACGAGGATGTGCGACTAGACTGGGGCTTCGGTTCCGGCAGTGTTGTTTCCGAGGCTTACGACGGCATGATTGCCAAGCTGATTGTCCGTGCTGACACTCGCGAGACTGCCATTTCCAAGCTGGCCGCCGCTCTCCGCAAGTTTGAGATTGTTGGTCTCAGCACCAACGTCGAGTTTTTGAAGCGTCTCTGCGAGTCCCCTGCTTTCATCGAAGGTGATGTCGAGACTGGCTTCATTGATAAATGGAGAGATGAGCTTTTCAAGCCCCGGCAGATCAAGGGCGAAGTCTTTGCCCAAGCTGCCCTTGGTGTGCTGAGCTTCCAGGCCAATGAACCCGGGCCCCACGGCATCTCTCTCGGGTTCGGTGCCCCCAACACCACCAGCGAGCGCAAGCTTGCCTTCAAGGTCCTTGACGGCTACAGCGCCAATGAGGGCGAGGTTGTCGAGGCCAGTGTCGCGCAGACGGGACACGATCTCTATACTATTTCTATCAACCGCAAGGGACAGGAAGCCCCCGAGGTCTTTACCAACGTCTCCGCCAATCGCATCACTGAAGGCGCTGTTACCAAAGTTAACTCGCTCTTCTCCCACGAGCGTATCAACTCTACCGTCGTTCCCCAGGAGGATGGCAACGACACCAAGGTGACGATTTTTCAGCATGGTGTCAAGACGGAGCTGTCTCTTCTGCCGCCCCAATGGTACGAAAAAGCTCTCGGCCTCAAGGAGGTTGCCGCCTCTGTCGCCGCTCCCATGCCCTGCAAGATTCTCAAGAACGAGGTTGAAGAGGGTCAGACTGTCAAGAAGGGTACCCCTCTTGTCGTCATTGAGTCCATGAAGATGGAGACTGTTATCCGCTCACCCCAAGATGGTGTCATCAAGAAGCTCGCCCACAAGGAGGGTGATATCTGCAAGGCTGGTACAATCCTTGTTCTTTTCGAGGAAGATGCCAAGGCAGAGGATTAAGGGAGATAACATCAAGCGGAAACAAGAAGATAACATGTCAAGACTAAACTATGGCGTTTGAGGGCATTCTGCATGCATGTATATAGGTTTCTATTTGGGACGATTTATGGCAAAGTTAGATGCTGGACAGGAACTTTCCAGAGTTAGAAGAGGAAATGCAAATCAGGATATAATTGCAAAGATAAGCTCCCTGTCCGCCCTTTACAAGTCCATTATGAGTAACAATAGCCGTAACTATGAGTTATAGTACTTTATCTTCTACACGTGACTGCGTGTTGCCTGGCACCACTTCAAGGTGTGGTCGTCGCGTCGCCCGCGACCCACCACAAAATAGTGGCAGATGGTCACAACGCAAGCGTCCCAGGCTTATGTTGCTACAACACCAATGCCCGAAAATTACACAAAGTTTTTGAAACAGAGTTCCACAACAACCCCGGTGATGGGGAGCTGGCAACGATTTAGCCACACACGATGGCCCCCCTCCCAGATATAGGCGGCGGCGGCGGCGGCGGCGGCCCGCCCCCATCGACCCTTGCTGCGCAGCTCGTCGAGAACATATCAGCCTCGTCGAGGTCGGCGCGGTCCGACGATAACGCCGAGCTCAAAGGCCTCTTCGCCGTAATCCAGCGCTTCAAGGACCAGCCGGAGCTTCTGCGGACGCCGGCGCAGCGCACCGAGCACAACCACATGCTCGTCTACGTCTACTGCCGCGTGGTGCTCGACGCCGTGCGCCTCGACGACCCGCTGGTCAACTGGCCGCACGTGCGCGCCGAGACTCTCAAGGCGCTCACCTTTTTGCGCTTCACGATCAACGAGACGCCGGCTGTGCTGTGCTACGCGTCGGCGACGCACGGGTTGCTGTTTCGCGGCGCCGAGCCCCTCTGGGCGTGGCTGCTGCCGAGGTGGCTCCGCATGCTGGGCCATCCGGAATGCGAGGAGCTGGAGAGTGCAATTGAGGGGTTTCTGCAGTATCTTCTGCTGACGGTGGCGAGGGTATCGAAGCTGTGGCCGCTGACGGGGCCGCTGACGGCGTATTACCGTGGTTGCTTGACAGGTGAGTGCTGGCGCAGTGCTTAGTGCGAATATTGGCTAACGTGGTGGCCATGACAGGTCTCATTGAGAAACTGCAATTGCCTGCGATCAATTTCGCGAAAACGAACGCACCGACTGATATAGAATTGCCGCCGGCTCACGTTCTGGACCAAGTGCTGGGAGGACCGAGTGCGACGCCATCCGTCTCGCTTATATATCACATCAGGCTCGCGCGCCAAGCACTACGGCAGGCACATAGTCTGGCGCGAGTTCTTGCTTATCCCCTGATCTGTCAAGATTCCGCATTCTCCTCCATTGCGCCCATGTCGGAGATTGGGCCCTGGCTCCTTGACTCGTGGCTGGACCTCTGGTCGGCGCAAAAGAGACTCGAGGGCGACGAGAAGAGATCGCCTTTGCCATTGATTGGCATGGCTGCAGATGTGGTCAAGGCAGCCAAAGGCGACCATGCTGTTGCGACGGCCACGAAGAACAAGGCATGCACGACGCTCGTCTTGCTGTGCAGCGAGATGGTGTCTGCGCCTGAAGAATTAGCCAAAGCGGATGCCGATGGCGATGCGGCCAGAGCCAGTTACTGTCTTGCTCTGGTTGCGATTGCTCAAGCGGCTCTGCAGTTACCCACAATCAGTCGCCTGGCGGCATCGAAGCTAGTAAACGAGCTTTCTCTTTTACCGGCGCAATATCCTGCGCTTGGAGAAGAAACTGACGTTTGGGTACGGAAACATGGATCCCTGTGCTGAGTGGAACAATTGCTGACGGATGATAGAGGTGTGCTGTTCTTTTACGTGAAGTAGTCAACCAGGACCGGCTTCAGACGTTGCCTTCCGCAACACATCCGTCGTTGTTTCAAGATGCAGTACTAAGGCGTTCCGTGGGAAGCATGCGTCTAACACATGAACAACCCACTGCACAGGGCAATTCCACCAAAAGAAGAAAATTAAATGAACTGTCAGAGAGAGATGCTGCCTCACTGGCAATCAAAAGTTTATATGCCGCACTCGAGCTAGATGCATCTGCACACGAGCGAGAGCTTGATCCGACTCTTATCCTGTAAGTCTTGTTTGTAATGCAGTTGAACTATTGACTAACACCTGATAGAAATGCGATGGCCGCGTCAAATGATGCCATGAAGTGTCTAGCTATTGACATGATATCAAAACTGTGCTGTGTTTTAGATAATCAGCTCAACGACCCTGGCGAAATAGAGTGTGCCATTTGCTCTGGCAAAGTTGTTCTTCGAGAAAACGTACAGGCGCATGATATCAAGACTATCGTCCGTTCTATATTTACCGAACTCATCCGTCAGCCGAATTTTCTGGAGTCCCGTCGGCCGCGAGTCGCCGCGATGCTTGCTTTGCGCCGGATTCTTTTCCACTGCGAAGACGCTACTGCTCTCAACTTGGAAACCTCTACTCTGGGCCAGTGGTGCCTGCAATCATTGAACAGCTCCATACGAGAGCTGCGCATCGCAGCGGGCAGAGTAATTGTCACCTTTATGCCGCCGAAGGCGACACCTTATATTGACGACAGCTTACTTTCAAGAAACCGCAAAAATACGATTGCTTTGCTACGTTCGGTTTCGGATAAGGATCAAACACATCTCGTTGAGTCTCGAATTCTAGTTTGGGGTCAGCTTGGTCGAGTCATGCCAGAAAACGAGCTCAATCTTGTCCTGATCAAACTGCTTGAGTATCTTGGCAGCAGCAACAGTTTTGAAGCTGCTGTCGCATTCAACGAGCTTTTAAATTTAGCCGATTCGCGCAGCACCACGCCACGCCGCTTGCTCGAACCGTACTGGAGAAGCCTAGCCTACATGGCGACAAAAGACATGGTTCACAGACCACAGAGGAGCAGAGCGATAGCAGAGCTTCTGCAATTATCTATCAATGAACTGCTGCTACTCATTCAAACTCACGCGCTTCCCTGGCTGGTCTTGGACAAGCGCACAGAAGTGATTCAAAAGTTTGCCGAGGCACGACAAGAGAGTACGGGCTGGCAACCACTAATGGATAATTCAAACCTGGCTGCCATCCTGTCACTACTCATGATACAAGAGACAGACGACATTGAAGGTTTTGTCAGAACGCGTTTGAATGATGTTGGTCTTCATCTGCATGACCGGCCTATTGTTGAATTGCTGCAAATTGAACCTGTTATGATTGCAATCGAGCTCTTGAAGGCTGCCGGACAAGCAGATGGCGCAAGGAAGGAAATCATAACCAAAGCCCTTCGGTGGATGGCAACGAGCATCTTGAGTGCAAACCCTGAGACCAAGAAGCTCAAAAAGGGAAACATGATTGGCAGATTTCTGCAATCGCATATCCTGGGCTTGATGGCTCGCCTGACAGATGTGATCAATGACCCGGCGATGATGCACCCTGGTGAACTAGAACAGCGCAACTGCATTCGCGCCTTGGACGAAATGATCAACCTTTGCCAATCGCATGCACGCATAGCGCGCCCGCAAATATCTGCCTGTTTACTCGCAGCCCTCGCACAGGATTCTCTCAGGGATATTTCGCTATCTTGCTGGGCATCCATGCTGATGAACTTTGGAGAGGAGGACGTCGAGGCGCTTCTGGAGACGACCTTTTTTATTGTCAAGTACTATTGGCCAAGTTTCAGTCCATCTTCAATCGAGACGGCCCGTGCCATTGTCTCATTCCTGTTGGATCACCACGGGGCCATTGTTAAGAATAACATTAGCAGCCTGTCCTCTTTCGAGGGCATCTCGGCTCTGTCCAAGCTAGAAGCAAAGCTACAAGCTCTTCGACCCAAGCTTCTTCCCGAAGAGCTGCTCCCTCTTTTTGCCAGAAGACTTCGCCATGAGAATTCGGGTGTCGTACAGCAAGCCCTCAATGAGCTTGTGCCATATCTTCGCGCCAACCAGAGCGCCCTATACACCTACAATATTACTCAGACGGACAATGTCGTGACAGTCCTCATGCGTGCTTTGTTGGATTGCGCTTGCAGGTACAATAACCTCCACGGAAGTATCAGCCGTCTCTGCGTCGAGTCGATGGGCCTGATAGGTTGTCTGGACTCGAACCAACTTGAAACGGTCCGCGAGCAGCGGTCTATTGTGGTCTTGAACAACTTTGAAAGCTTTCCCGAGACGACGGACTTTGCGCTGTTTCTCTTGGAAGAGATTCTGGTCCCGGCTTTCCTTTCTGCAACCGACACTCGCCTCCAAGGATTTCTGTGTTTTGCCATGCAGGAGCTACTGGACAGGTTCGAGATCAAGGCCGCCATTGCGATGCAAAACACTGGAGGCGTCGCTGGCAACGACATTTACCGCAAATGGATTGCGCTGCCGGAGAACGTGCGCGAGGTAGTCACTCCTTTCCTCACTTCCAAGTACATGGTAGCCCCCATGATGCCGGTCAAAGTGGAATACCCCATTTTCAGCCCTGCAAAGCCCTACGGCAACTGGCTTCGGTCTTTTGTCATTGAGCTCCTGCGAAACGGGCAACACCCTCATGCCGATATGCTCTTCGAGCCGTTGTCGCGTGTTATTCGAGTCAAGGACTTGTCAACGGCCGAATTCCTGCTGCCGTACCTTGT
This sequence comes from Beauveria asiatica, assembly GCA_038367545.1. NCBI lineage: Eukaryota > Fungi > Ascomycota > Sordariomycetes > Hypocreales > Cordycipitaceae > Beauveria > Beauveria asiatica. The sequence continues at coordinate 18,820 of JAAHCF010000317.1, read as the reverse complement.
TCTCCATGTTCTTCTTGGGTCGAAAAGTAAAAATCAAGTCAAGGATCAAATTCTCAATGAGCTTACCAGCATCCTGGAGCACAGTCCATCGGAGGACGCCTCGTATACTGAAAAGGAAGAATTCAAGCGTTACTGCCATGTAGGTCGATCTAGACTTGATGGAATTATGGCTTACTAACTTGATACTGTAGGCTGTATTTCGGGTGATTGACTACGCGATGCGCTGGGTGCATAGCAAAAAAACCTCGGGCAAACTGTCCAGCGAGGCTAAAGAACAAGTTGCCAACATCCAGGCTATCCTGGACAACATCTCTGCTGAACTCATCTCGCAGCGAGCGACTGACTGCAATGAGTATGCGCGCGCCTTGTTTCATCTGGAGCAACATGTTCAGAAAATGGAGCAACATAAACGAGAGCCCGGCGACCGCGATCGCATGCTACAGCGGCTGCAAGACATTTACGCCAATATAGACGAGCCGGATGGCTTGGAAGGCATCTCGGCGCATCTTCATGCACTGGACATAAACCAGCAAATTCTAGGCCACAAGAAAGCAGGCCGGTGGACGGCTGCGCAGACGTGGTATGAAATCCAATTGGCAGAGAAGCCAGACAACGTCGATGTGCAAGTCGAGTTGCTCAGCTGCCTGAAGCAAGCTGGCCAATACGACGTGCTCCTCAATCATGTCGAATCAATGTTTACAGATTCGTCAAGCGATGTCAAAATAATGCCATATGCGGTCGAAGCAGCTTGGGTCACTGGCCGCTGGGAAAGTCTCGAGAAATTTATTGAAAGATTTCAAGGCGACCTAACGCAGGACTTCAATATGTCCCTCGCATCAGTTTTCTCATCGCTTTACAAGAAAAGGGCTTACTCGGGTCTTGAACAGACAGTGCAGAGAATGCGGGAGAAAATAGGAGCAGCAATGACTACGTCTGCGACAGCATCGCTGCAAGCGGCTCACGACTCTCTGCTCAAATGCCACGTCCTGGCTGATCTCGAAGTCATTATTAATCTGAAACCCGACAGAGAAGATGATCGAAAACAAGCTCTGGGCTTGCTAGATAACCGGCTTGACATTATTGGAGCCTACTTCTATGACAAGCAGTACATTCTCGGAATTCGAAGAGCGGCCATGGAGCTCACGCGACCAAAATTCTCCGACCTCGACATCTCGGCACTCTGGCTTACCAGTGCTCGCCTTGCCCGAAAGACGGATGCGACGCACCAATCTTTCAATGCTGTCCTCCACGCCTCGCAACTGGGAGACGACTCGGCAACCATTGAAAACGCAAAGCTCCTATGGAAAGACTCGCATCGCCGTCAGGCCATCCAGATGCTTCAGGGTGCCATTGAACGCAACCGCTTCATGACGCAGACGGGAGTTTCCATCACGGCAAGCTCTAGCAAGCTCAGCCCCCATCAGAAGCTCCTGACAGCGCGTGCGCAGCTGCTCCTGGCCAAGTGGCTTGATACGTCGGGACAAACACACGCATTGGCGCTGCGTGAAAAGTATCAGCAGCCGCCCAAGACTCATTCCATGTGGGAAAAGGGCCATTACTACCTCGGCCGTTATTACAAGAAGATCCTGGAAGCTGAGCAGCCCTTGAAAATTGATGACCAGAGCGACAACTACGTTACCGGAGAGATTGCGAGGCTGGTTATTGAGAATTATCTCAGGTCTCTCGCATTTGGCACAAAGTACCTCTACCAGACCTTGCCGAGAATATTGACGCTGTGGCTCGATTTGGGCGCCCAGATTGGCAAAGCCCCCGAAGGAAGGACGTCGCTCTCCCGCGAGCTTCACAAGCGCCGCGCGGATCAACTCAACCTGCTGCACACGTTTCTCGACAAGTACATCAAGAGGCTGCCCGCGCATATTTTCTACTCGGCTCTGCCACAAATTGTTGCTCGCATCGCGCATCACAATGCCAGCGTCTTTGAGCGGCTCGCGCACATCATCAGCAAGGTCGTGCAGAGCTACCCGCAGCAGGCACTTTGGAGCATGATTGGCGTCATGACTACAAGGCAGGCAGGAGAGCGCAAGACGCGAGGGACGCAAATCTTGCAGACCCTTCGCAGCACGTTGAGGAGAGTGGAAGGCTCGTCGTATGACCTCAAGCAGCTCATACGCTACGCGGAAAAGCTCGCCGAGCAGCTGCTCCTCGCCTGCACAAACGGTGACTTTCAGGGCACCAAGACTGTGCACGCGAGCCTGACGCGCGACCTGCGCTTCAACCACAAGTGCACGCCGTGCCCGCTGGTCGTGCCGGTCGAGGGCACGCTGACGGCGGCGCTGCCCGCGGCGTCCGAGTACTTCAAGGATCATCGGCCGTTTTCGCGCGACGTGGTTACGATTGACTGCTTCCTGGACGACGTGCTGGTGCTGAGCTCGCTCGCCAAGCCGCGCCGCCTGACGGCCCGCGGCAGCGACGGCAAGCTCTACATGCTGCTCATCAAGCCCAAGGACGACCTGCGCACCGACCAGCGCCTGATGGAGTTTAACGGCCAGATTAGCCGGTCGCTGAAGCGCGACGCCGAGTCGAGCCGGCGGCAGCTGTACATTCGCACCTACGCCGTCGTGCCGCTGAATGAGGAGTGCGGCATCATCGAGTGGGTGCCGGGCATCAGGACGATGCGCGACACGCTGCTCACGCTGTACGCGTCGCAAAAGATTTACCCCGAGTACATGGCGCTGAAGCAGCTCATGGACGAGGCGTCGACGTCGGAGAGCAAGATTCGCATCTTCACCGACGACGTGGTCGGGCGCTTCCCGCCGCTGCTGCCGCTGTGGTTCGTGCAGCAGTTCCCCAACCCGTCGGCGTGGTTCGCGGCGCGCCTGCGGTACACGCGCTCCTGCGCCGTCATGTCCATGGTGGGCACGATACTCGGGCTCGGCGACCGGCACGGCGAAAACGTCAACCTGGAAGAGGGCAACGGCGGCATCTTCCACGTCGACTTCAACTGCCTGTTTGACAAGGGCCTCACGTTTGCCAAGCCCGAGCGCGTGCCGTTTCGGCTCACCCACAACATGGTGGCCGCCATGGGCGTCTACGGCTACGAGGGCCCGTTTCGCGCGTCGTCGGAGCTGACGCTGCGCATCCTGCGGCAACAGGAGGAGACGCTCATGACGATTCTGGAAGCGTTTATATATGATCCCACGTTGGATCTGCAAAAGGAGAAGCGCGCGCGAAAGAGCGATGCGGCGGTGCGGCTGCAGCCGCAGAGCGTCGTCGACAGCATAAAGAGAAAGCTCAAGGGCTTGCTCCCGAATGAGAGCATTCCGCTGTCGGTGGAGGGTCAGGTGGAGGAGCTGATTAAACAGGCGGTTGACCCGAGAAATTTGACAGCCATGTATATCGGCTGGTGTCCGTTTCTGTGAGAGCTAGTTGGGGATTTTGTGTATATTACATGAATGGTGTGGGTTTCTTGCTTGTGTCGTGATATGTGAGCAGCATCACGGGGGCCAACATTAGGTGGCGTTTCGAGGACTAGATTTTGTCATTGATTATATGGATATTTGTGGATCAATTTGGGTATTGCAGTCATGATCATTGCAGCTTTTCTTGCATTCCGTATAGTTTCACGCACGCGTGAGCTTGCACTTGACACCATCCTTGATGGCGAGGGTGAGGCAAATGTGCTCCGTCCACGGCGTACCGTCGGCCGTTTCCAGAGACGCATACTGTTGCGCCATGCGGACCATGATGTACATTGCCTCTGTCAGCGCGTACTGCTGGCCGAGGCATATGCGCGGACCGCCGCCAAACGGCACGTAGTCCTGTATTTGTAGTTTGCAAATTTGATTAGCTGAAGACAGGCCAGGGCTGGGCAGGGATAAGTAGTAGACGTACCCATCCGTGGCGCTGGGTGGCCCAACGCTCCGGATTGAACTCGGTGGCGTCAGGTCCGTATAGGTCGGTGCGGCGGTGCATGGCCCAGACCGAGTAGACGACGCTGGTGTCCTTGGGTACGAAGACGGGCGAGGTGCCGTCGGGGCCTCCGCCAGTGGGCAGGATAGTGTCGCGGACGGCGACTCTGGCGTTGCGAAACACGGGAGGATAGAGGCGAAGAGCTGGCATTGGCAAGTTAGTCTTGATACATTCTCGTACGAGGCCCAAAGTCGGTGCCCTTACTCTCGTTGATGATGTACTTGACGAATTTGAGGTTGCGGAGCTGCTCGTAGTCGGGCGGGTGGCCGTCAAGGTGCTGAATCTCGTTGCGCAGCTTGCGCCAAATGTCAGGTCTACGCGAGAGGACGTGAAAGGTGCTGCTCAGCAGACTGGCCGTAGTGTCGCGGCCCGCCGTGATCAGGCTGATGAGCTCGTCGCAAATGCGCTCCTTGTCGTCAATGGCTCTGACGAGTTCTCTGAGAACCAGATAGCGCTGCTCCGGGCCGGCATCCTCCGGCCCCTCGAGCGCCTCACCATCTGCCGTCTTCTTTTCGCGGAACGCCACGGCCTCTTCCACAAAGGCGCCGACGTAGTCGCGGACAATCTGGCACGCGCTGTCTTCGCGGGGGTCCTTGGGGTAGAAGCGTTTCAGCGGCCCGCGACGCATCTTTTGCGTGATGAGGTCGAGGGAAAGGGTAAAGGCCTCGCCAAACGCGACGTCGCGGGCCGAAGGCCGCACCAGGGTATTTGTGGAGTGGCCAAAGAGGAACTCACTGGACGAGTCGGTTGTGAAGCGCAAAAAGCAGTCCTGCAGGTCGACGACGGCGTTGAGCTGGTTGTCGCCGGGAAGCACCTGGAACAGCTTTGCGACGTGGCGCTCGAGCATGGCGAGATCGGCAACCTGCTCCTTGGAGAAGTTGCGGCGCAGGCGAGCACGCGAGCGTACCCATTCCTCGCCCTCGGAGACAAAGATGCCGTTACCGAGAAAGCGCCCGAACAAGGCCCTACGCCCGCCGATGGAGTAGTCTTTACAGTTGTTGCCGAGTATGCAGCGGACAATGTCGGGGTCCCTGGTGACAACGGTTTGCCGGCCCTGAATCCAGGTATAGTAGGTATCGGCGCCGATGTCCTGAAAGCGCTGCGACTCGGCTGCGGTGAAGCGGTGGTCACGCGCGGCGGCAATGTTGGCGAGTAGCGCGTCGAAGCCAAAGAGGGGATCCGTGTGCGGGTATGCGGCCGGCCGCTCGCAGTCGTGCAGAGCGTAGGCCCGGCCGAGAGCTCGCCAGGCAGTCAGATAACGGAATATGGGGTAGCCGAGGACAGCGATGAGGCTTAGGAGGATGAGGTCCCGGACGGGATGGTCGCCGAGGACGGCGACGGTGGGGGCAAACTGGCCGAGAGCCATGCTGGGGTTGCTTTCTGGGTTGTGATGTGGTCGGGTGTCTCAATAGCAACAGCGCTGCTCCCTGGAAAAGCAACTGCTTTGCTGGTGGAAGTTCGGTAGCGACTCAAACCACGGGCGACAGAGGTATTTGTGAAGTGACGGGCCGTGTAACGGAAAATTATGAGAGACGACCGAAATTCGTTCATCGGAAAAAGGTCTCCCTCCATTCATGGGGGACGCGAGCGGCACGGTGGTATTGATGGACAACGTGAATCATAATGTGTCTTGATATGGGCTTGACCTTGGTTGTGAAACTTGGCTAGATGACGCGGGGGATGCAGCCAGTCAAGCGGTCAAGTCACTCGTGTGGCGAGAGGTCGAACTGCGCGGACGGGCATTGCTGAGGCGCCGAGAGTGGCTTGTTCGTCTTCCGATGATCTTGTGGGCATTTTGAATAGTGATGTGCGTAGTGCGGCACCTGTACGGTGCACCATTGATACCACCTTTTGCATTATTGCGCTTTGGCACTTACGCACTTAAATTCGTGATTCGCTCCACCTTATACCACATTACACTAAAAATATAGTATCTATTAACGCCTACCTCTTTATAAATATAGATATAATTTAATAGTTATTTATATATACTAATTAAGAATTAATTAAGCTCTATTTTAGTATATTCTATAACTAATAAAGAGATATATTTATAAAAGAATAAGTATTTAAAAATATTATATTTTTAGTACTTTATAATACCTTATAGTATTTTATTATATACTAGGCTTTACTTATTTATAGTATTTATATAGATATATATAAGGTATTAAAAGTAAGGTATTTTTAAATACTTATTCCTTTATAAATATATATATAGTTAAATAGTTATTTATATATACTAATTAATAATTAATTAAGCTTTATTTTAGTATATCTTATAACTAATAAAGAGATATATATATAAAGAAATAAGTATTTAAAGATACCCTATTTTTAGTATTTTATATATATAGTGCCTTTTATATTACTAGACTTTACTTACTTATAATACTTATATAGATATTTACCTATATAGGGTATTAAGAATATAGTATCTTTAAACGCTAATTACTTTATAAATATATATATAGTTAAAAGGCTATTTATATATACTAATTAAGAATTAATTAAGCTTTATTTAAGTATATTCTATAGCTAATAAGGATATATATTTATAGAGGAATAAGTGTTTAAAGATACTATATTTTAGTATTATAATAAAAAAAAAAGACTTTAATAAGAATTAAATAGAGAATTACCTAAAAAAACCCCTAATATATAAAATTATTATAATTTTATATATTAAGGGCTATATAAGTATTTATATTATTTACCTTTATATACTTTAAGTATATATTATATATATATAATAACTAAAACTATAATATAAATTACCCCTAATTATAGCCCCTTTTTCTATATAAAAATATTACTAATTAATTATTATAAATAGTAATTAGAGCTTTAAACTTTATAAAGAATTAAAGAGATCTTATAATATTTATTTTTAATAATATCTAGTATCTAAATTTTACCCTAACTATAACTAAAAGTAACTAATAGTAATCTATCTTAAGGATATAAGAGTTAATTCTAAAAGAGGGCTATTTACTAATACCTTATTATATAATACCTTATTATTATTATCTTAATAGATTATAAGCATACCTTCTTATATAAGAGCCTATAATAGGCTTAATAACTTCTTCTTATTTTTAAAGTATATATAGAAGGCTATATAAAAGTATTATACTCTATTACTAATTAACCTATAAGTATTTAAATATAGTATTTAAATATAAGTTAGTATATTTATCTTAGTTATTAAATATACTAATAATATTCTTATATTATAAAGGAATTATTATTTAAATATATAATTATTATATAATTTAATATTTAATTAATTAGCTAAGTAATATTAAGCTTACTTATCTTCTATAATATAAATATATATATAAAGAGTATATAATAACCTTATTTAAATAGGTAAAAGATTATATCCTCTTAAGTTATTAAGAATATTAATAATATTAATAAGAAATTAGCTTAACTTAGATAAAGTTATATAAAATTATAAAGCTTTTATAGAAGCTATAAAACTAAGAATATACTCTTTTTAATCTTTTTATTTATAAGGATAATCTAAATAAGAATAATATTAGTTAGTAAGTTTAAGATAAATAAGTTATTATTTATCTTAACTTTAAGAAAAGAGAATAATCTAATTACCTTAACTAGAATAAGTTATTATTAAAGGTTAAGACTAAAATCTTAATAATTATTACTAAGAATTTTAAGTTAATATTAACTTCTTTATATCTTTTTAGTTTAGAAAATAATACTAATAATAATAAAAGAGGCCACCTTATTATACTAATACTAATTAAGGTACTCTTCTTATTACTATTACCACTACTAATTAAGCTTTTACTATTACTATTACTACCGCTAATTAAGGAGCTTTTATAATTACTAGAACTAGTACTAGCACTAGTACTAGTACTAATACTAGTGCTAGTACTAGCTTAACTAGAAGATAGTCTAGTAGTATAGATTAAGAATATTTAGAAGTAATACTATATAAACTAGACTATATTAATAGCCTTTTTAAGGTCTATTTAATTAAGGAAATTAGCTAGTAGCTAGTTACTAGAGAGTATAGTATTAGGCTTAAAGAATATATTATTTTATAGTAAAAGCTCTTACTATTTTAATATTAGAATTATTTTCTTAGATATAGATTAATAATTAATATATATTATTTTAAACCCTCTTTTAGTATAAGTAGAATACTAAGGATAGGTTCTACTTAACTTATAATATACTACTAAATTTATTCTTAAAGAGCTTAATAAGTCCTTATAAAGGGCTAAGTATATAACTTATTAGGGTCTAATAATCTTAAGTAGCTAAGCTCTTTAAGGGTATTATTATATTATTATTAGGTATTAGGTATTAAAAAGCCTTTAATATTAATATTCTTAAATAATAGAAGTATATTATTAAGAGCCTTACTTATTATACTTTTAATAAAAATACCCTAATTTTATATAATTATTATATAATAGATATTAATTAGTTTACTAATAATTAGCTCTAAGTGATTTTTTTAATATTAAATTTAATAAAAGTTCTAAATATTAATAAAGGTACTAAACTTATTTTTTAAAATTAGGGTATATATTATATATAATATAACCTAGTCTATAAGATTATTTTTAATAAAGAGAGTTATTTTAAAGAGCTTATAAAAAAAGTAAATTTATTAATTAGAAGTACTATTTTAGAGCTATAATTACTATAACTTAATATAGATATTTAATATACTTTTATTATATATATAGTATAATTTAATATAATTACCTTAGTAATATTTATAAGAATTCTTATTTATATCTATATACTAAAGCTCTACTAATACTACCTTAGTAAGAAGTACCTATACTACTACCTAAAGAGGCGTTTCCCGCCTATAATCTAACCTTATAAAATATAGTTATATACTAAGGTATTTAATAATTTATAAATACTATTTAAGGGTTAATAATATTATAGTTATTAACTAGCTAATAAAGAACTAAATAATAGCTTAAGAGTATATATTAATATAGGTATATATCTAGTACCTAAATTAAAATAATTTCTTATATCTATTAAGGTACTATAGAAAATTTAGTCTTAGTACTAAGAAATTATAATAATAGTAAGTATTCTTAACCTATTAGTAGTTAACTTCCTTTAGAAAGGCCTCTTAATAATAGTTATAGAGTTAATTTTTTAATACTAAGATATACCCTTTTATTTATATATAGTTATATAAATAACCTTACTTAAAATTAAGTACTAATAGGGTCTCTTAAAGGTCTTTATAGATAAACTTAATTACTTAATTAAGGGCTTCTTTCTACTTATTAGGATCTATATACTACCTCTTTAAATTAGTATTAAGCTATAGGCGTTATATAGCCCTTTTAGAGATATTAATTTAATTATAAGTTAAAAGATCTTAAGTAATAAATTTATTACTATACTTATATATATAAAAATAGAATTAAATTTACTTAAATAGCTACTTATACTTATTATCTCTTAAGAGGCCCTATTATATAACCTTCTACTATAAGATATAGTAATTAACCTCTAGTTATTAATAGGCTATAAGTAGTAAATTTAATTTCTCTAATACCTTATAAAGTAAGGTATAAGTATAATAGAGGGAGGTAATATCCTTATAAAGGCTTTTAAAGATAGTATCTAAGTTTAGCTTCTAGTACTAAATTTACTATTAAAAGGTATAAATATTAATTAACTAGCCTCCTTTATTATATAGATATAACTAAATAGAGCTATATATTTTAGTAATAGGCGTCTTCTTTTAGAGCTTTATTAAAATAAACTTATATATAGGCTTTAGGTTAATAATTAGTTAAACTATAATAATAGTATAAGAATTCCTCTATCTTTAATAAAGCTAGTATATATACTAGCCTTTATTAAATATAGAGGAATTAAGTATAATTATAAAGAGGAATTAGGTATTATTATAAAGAGGAGTTAGGTATTATAAGTAACTTCCTTATTACCTTAGTAATTTATAGTATTAATTAATTATAATAGTATTTAGAAATACTAAGAATATATATTATAAATAGCTTCCTTATTATCTTAGTAATTTATAGTATTAATTAATTATAATAGTACTTAGAAATACTAAGAATATATATTATAAGTAGCTTCCTTATTACCTTAGTAATTTATAATACTTAGAAATACTAAGAATATATATTATAAGATAGCCTTTTATATAGTAAAATAATTTATTTATTTAGTACCTAAGAATATCCTTAAAAGAAGGGTTATATAGTAGAGTAAGAAGTATATATATCTTTCTTACTCTACTATATTATATACTTAACTTAATTTATAAGTTTAGACCTAGGTATAATTAGCCTATTAAATCTATTATTATCTAATCTATCCTCTTAAAGAAACTTCTAAGGTACTTAATCTATAATATAACTATATATTCTTACTAGGCTTAGCTATATTATAGTATCTAAGAAATAGTATTAGGTAAAAGTTATTAGATATATATACTAGATAGTTATAAGTACTAAGGAGAGGACTAAAGAATCCTTTTTTTTTTACTTTATATTTAAATAGAAGGATTAAAAAGTAAGGCTATTACTAGAGTTAATTTAATATATAGTAATATAATATATATAATCTAAGAGGTATTTAAGAAGATATATATATTATATAGGCTAATTAATTATCTCTTTTATTAAATTTATATATAATAAAAATAAGGGTTTAATTCTTTTTAAGATATATTTTTTTAGGCTTTTTAATAATTAAGGCTATAATTTTATATTAATATATTTATTAATTAATACTATAATATAATAATAAGTAAAATAAACCTAAGGTATAGGGGTAAATAAAATAAACCTCTTATATAATACCCTCTAATATATATAATAATCTATATATATTAGGGGGTATTCTTTTTAAGGTAGTTCTTTATTTAATTCTTATTAAAGTCTTTTTTTTTTATTAAGATACTAAAAATATAATATCTTTAAATACTAATTCCTTTATATATATATCTCTTTATTAGTTATTAGATATACTAAAATATAGCTTAATTAATTCTTTATTTACTAATATATAAAAGTCTTTATTTATAATTTTATTTATTAAAAAATAAATATTTAAAAATACTATATCTTTAGTACCTTATACTAATATTTATATAAGTATTATAAGTAAATAAAGTCTAGTATATACCTAGTACTATAAGATATTATAAGATACTAAAAATATAATATCTTTAAATACTTATTCTTTTATAAATATATTTCTTTATTAGTTATAAAATATACTAAAATAAAGCTTAATTAATTCTTAATTAGTATATATAAATAACTATTAAATTATATTTATATTTATAGAGAGGTAGGTGTTTAAAGATACTATATTTTTAGTATAATATAGTATAAGGTGGAGTGAATTACGAATTTACGAATTTAAGTGCGTAAGTGCCAAAGCGCAACAATGCAAAAGGTGGTATCAATGGTGCACCGTACACCTGTTCCAGATATGGAGGGTGACTTGCAGAATGCGCGGACTGCATCGCAACATGTATTATTAGAGCCCGGGCTTCGGGGATGGAAGCCACAGACGGACCTTGGCCGGTGTATCCAACAGACTGGGTCGTCAGTACTGAGTGATGGCAACATTGAATCAAGGTGAAAGTTCGGGTAAGCGGCAAAATAATCACTTGGCGCTCTACTTGCGCTTCTTTGGTGTAGTGTATGAAGCATGTATCCGTAAGAGTAACACGATTGGAGGCGTGGCGCCATGATCAGTACTCGACGCCACACGGACTCAGCACTGGACGCCACATAGAGGCACCTGGCGCCACAAAAAGGCAGAGCTGCAGATCTCACAAAGTACGAATCATGAAATCGGTATAGCTGGTGCATCTGTTATAGTGATTATATAATGATTGAAAATAAAACCCAAATTCCATCGAGGTGACGCTGTCTTGGTACTGCAATGTGACCCTGTCGAGTAAATACCGAGTTTATTACCCGAGTGTGGCTCACCTGTTTTTTCCGATCCCGATTGATGCTGTCTATGGCTAACTGGCATGTACCGAGGGGAAATCTGAGCAAAAGCTTTTGTTAAAATTGCGTCAATGTGTGTAACTGGAACCAAACACTACTCAAAGTTGAAAAGTCGGAAAGTCGAAAATATTTTAGAGGCTCATGTTCGTGCCAAGGTGTAAATCGCCCTTGGCGCCACAAAGGCAGGTAGCCTCGCAGGCGTTTGTACCCCTTACCCAGCATGCCAAGTAGTGTTGGGGTACAGATCAGGCCTGTAACGATAATGCTGTCTTTGTTCAATTTCTGAAAATGTGAAGCAAGGAATACACGAACAGAGTACGGAGTAAGAGTATCTCGATCATTCCACGGAAATGAATATTCTATCAAATTGTACCTTCTCATCCTTTGCTGAACCATCGGAACAATCCGCCGGTATTGCCCCCGCTTATCCACGCCTCTTTATTAGCTAATCTTTGCAACGCCTTTTTCAGACAAGGCCTCGCCGTTGGAAAAGTTACATTGGCCCCTCGAAATCTAAATGATTTTTTCTTTTTAGTAAAAAAAAAAAAAAAAAACTTAAACGTTTCCCTTTAGTGTCCAATTTTGCACAAACTTTTATGCTTGCAAGTTCAAGTACATGACTGAATTACTACAGGTAGTGTGGGTCTCTTTGTTGCCTGAGCCAAATATTATCTTCAGGGTCCGTCAGATTAAATAGCTCCTTCAAACAGGAACAAAAAATTGTCGCCTCCTTCGTTACGTTTGCCCCGTCATACAACCGCTCTCTAGCTGTCGGCTTCTTGCCATTGAAGCGTTTCGCAACCTCCTCCTCTCTTCTTTCCCCCATTCTCTCCTCTCCCTCCTACCATTAACCATGCTACGAGCGACTAGCCGCCGACTTGCAGCCACGGGATTGGCCTCGTCGCGGAGCTACTCCAGACTCGCAGCTGCAGCCGCCGCCACGCCCACATGCAGAGCTGCTGCCATTGTTCCCCCGCAGCTCGCCTCGAACCATTCTCTCTCTTCCCTCCAACAACGAGGTTTCCGCACCACCACCCTCAGAATGGCTTCTACCCGCTCCGAAAGCGACGCCTTTGGCGAGATCCAAGTTCCTAGCGACAAGTACTGGGGCGCCCAGACCGAACGATCCCTCGAAAACTTTCGCATCAATCAGCCTCAGGATCGCATGCCGCCTCCCATCATCAAGGCCTTTGGTATCTTGAAGGGCGCTGCTGCCACCGTCAACATGCGCTACGGTCTCGGTGCGTTTTTTTTTTTTTCCTACCTCCTACTCCCTCCTACTCCCCCCGGCTCCTCGGGCTGCTCCGGCCTCCACCGGCGCAGAGCTCCGTCGCTGCCCGAAAAAAGCCGCATGCGCCGGACCTTCACCACCACGCGCGCATTGCACTTTCGATTGAATACTAACACGGCGTAGACCCCAAGATTGGACAGGCCATTCAGCAGGCCGCCAAAGAGGTGGCCGATGGCAAGCTCATGGACCACTTCCCCCTCGTCGTCTGGCAGACCGGCTCCGGCACACAGTCCAACATGAATGCCAATGAGGTCATCTCCAACCGCGCCATTGAGATTCTCGGCGGCAAAATGGGCAGCAAGACCCCCGTCCACCCCAACGACCACGTCAACCGCAGCGCCTCCTCAAACGACACCTTCCCCACCGTCATGCACATTGCCGCCGTCCTCGACCTTGAAGGCGAGCTTCTTCCTGCCCTGCGCAGCCTCCGCGCCGCCCTTCAGGCCAAGGTCGACGCCTTTGACACCCGTGGCATCATCAAGATTGGCCGCACCCACCTGCAAGACGCCACGCCCCTGACTCTTGCTCAAGAGTTCTCTGGCTACGTCGCGCAGCTCGACTTTGGCATCAAGCGCGTCGAGGGCTCCTTGACCGACCTCCGTCTGCTCGCGCAGGGTGGCACCGCCGTCGGCACCGGCATCAATACCTTCAAGGGCTTCGCCGAGGCCATTGCTGAGGAGGTGACCAACATGACCGGCACCGAGTTCAAGACGGCTCCCAACAAGTTCGAGGCCCTCGCCGCGCACGACGCCATTGTCCAGGCCCACGGTAGCCTCAACACCCTCGCCACCTCCCTTACCAAGATTGCTCAGGACATTCGCTACCTCGGCAGCGGCCCCCGTTGCGGTCTTGGCGAGCTCGTGCTGCCCGAGAACGAACCCGGTAGCAGCATCATGCCCGGCAAGGTCAACCCCACTCAGTGTGAGGCGCTCACCATGGTCTGCGCGCAGGTCATGGGTAACAACGTCGCCACCACCATTGGCGGCATGAACGGCCAGTTTGAGCTCAACGTCTACAAGCCCCTCATCATCCGCAATCTCCTCCACAGCTCCCGCATCCTTGCGGACGGCATGCGCTCGTTTGAGAAGAACCTTGTCGCTGGCCTCCAGGCCAACGAGGCCAAGATTGCCAGCATTATGAAGGAGTCGTAAGTGCTTCTCACTCTTTGACATGAAACTACGAAATTAACAACCGCGGAAACAGTCTCATGCTCGTCACCTGCCTCAACCCCAAGATTGGCTACGACATGGCCAGCAAGGTTGCCAAGAATGCGCACAAGAAGGGTCTCACCCTCAAAGAGAGCGCCATGGAGCTCCAGGCCTTGACCTCGGAAGAGTTTGACACGCTCGTTAAGCCCGAGCTCATGGTTGTTCCTAGCGAGTACAAGCAGTAGATGGTATGCTGTGGGTGACGGAGAGTTGTGTACTGATAGTGAGCGAATGAGCATTGCGACCCTAGAACATTGATGGCGTTTACGGCATATAAATTTATAAATAACGTCATTCTCATGACTTTTTTGTCTCGGTATCAAGACACGCCATAGAAGACAGTTGCCGGGCCTAACTTGGTGATGGCGCCGCGAATTCAGCATCCTTAATGTTGAGTTTTGGCGACGGATTCGTGTCACCTAGTTAGCGTCGTCATGATTTATTTGATGATTTTGAATAGCAGTAAGTCCTTTGTCGAGTAGAGGCCGACGCCTGAAATGCCAAAAAGAGCGAAATAGTGCAAAAAGAATGCCCAGTATGAGAATCGAACTCATGATCTTCTCATTTCACCGTATCGAATACTAGTGAGACGCTATACCACTTAGCCAACCGGGCCCGTTGTAACTGGTTTGCTTCGGCGGCGTTATTCCCTATTTGTGTGTTACCGTGTCGCTCACGGGCGAACCAGTTTTAACAGGAAGCAAGCACGAATCGATTTTTCGGGTTGATTTTGGTCAGACGAGCTGAAAAATGGCTCAATTGGAGATACACAGGAGGAATACGAGGTAGCACAACGTCAGATAGACCTTTACCTGTTACAGTTGGGCACGCCTGGAAACCAAAGGACAGATTTAGCATCAAGGACAGCCTAGCGACGAGAAGAATCGCACAAAACAGACACTGACCTAGTATAAATATCATCTTTTCCCGTCTCCCTCTTACTTTTTACACACTTGGATTTTACATTTCAGGATCCCCTTGTTGCCGGCGCTAACTACCTTGTAGCGACGCCTCGTCCCACCCTCTCCACAGGGTGTCACTCTCGAGTCTCCAATAATTCAATGCGCCATGATCCGAGTCTAAGGCTCCGCGCTAACAACTGTCCTCGTCCCATCTTCAAACCTTCATCTACACTTTCATGCTCCGCGACCTTTTGCATCTACACATGCACTGCAAGCGCCATTGCCTCTCCCAGCTACACGAACCCGTCCCTGCAATTACAGACTCTCTTTCAACACATCACTGAGAAGAGCAGCGAGCAGTCATCACTCTTGACTCAGGCTTTTCTTTCTTCCAACATCCCCGCGCAGCCCGCCCCGCGCGCCGTCTCGCCATGGCTGCTCTCATCGATCCTACCGTGACAGGAAAGTACCCAGTCATCTTGGGCGACACTCTGACCAATGACGATCCCAACGAGGTCTTTACCGGAGTCCGATGTATGTTGTGGCTATTCTAGACCGCCTTGGCAATTCTGCTTGTGCTAATGAGGTGTTTTCCCTCGACAAAGATAACCACAAGCCCGCACTCTCCTCACCAGACGCTCCCGAACGCGCACGCCTAAAGCCGTCCATCCCGGGCAAGACGTCCTCGTACGATCTCACATATACAGACGATGATGACGATAGCTACGCTTTTACGGGACCTCGCAGCACAGACGACGACCAGTATGTGCTGTACTTTGATCCCGCCCGACAAGCGTTTGTCCTCGACAAGGTCGATTCGACATTCAACATGAACCTCACGCGCATGCCGGGCAGTGCGAGCCCAGAGGAACTGAGCCGTCGCTTCCCCCACCTGCAAGTCGAGGACAGTCCCCACGACTCCATCAACGTAAAGGTCCCCGCGCCGAGAAGCGCAGCGAGCAGCAAGCCGTCTTCGGCGCCCAAGCCTTCGAGTAGCAACAGCACGCAGACGAAGCGAAAGGTCGAGAAGAAGCCTCCCAAGAATCTCGCCATGCCCGTCGCCGAGGCCGCGACGCCTGAACCGTCCAGCAAGTCCAAGAAGCAGGCCGCCGATGACGATGACGATGACGAAGATGACGATGATGATGACGACGGGGGCTTAATGATTGAGTACCCCGAGGGCCCGCCAGCGGCCGCGCGCGCCGCCAAGCATAACGACTTTTCGCCCGCGTTCCCGACGCAGCGCCGCTTCGACGACTACATGAACCAGCGCGAGTCCGAGGCCGACGATGCCGACGGGGAGAGCGACGACGAGGTGGACGTCGACTTTAAGCTGCCGAGCCCCGTCAACAAGCAAAACGGCCACGCGGCCGAGGACGAGGAGCACGACGAGGAGGCGGGCAGCGGCCCTGAAGAAGACGGCAACGCGGACGACGGGACGGTGGACCTCGAGGCGGACCTGGAAAAGGAAATGGAGATTGCCTTTGAGGACCTGGCCAACAGCCAAGAAGAGAGCGGCCACAACGATGAGAGCGAGATTAGCGAGGAAGATTGAGGTGTTTTCCAAAGAGTCACCTCGTTACCTCTGTCCATCTCGCACGCTTGCGCCCGGTTTGGCAGAAGCCTGCATCCGTGGATCAAGGTCGGTGCCGCGCCAAGTAGGCAGACAAAGGTCACTGTGCAAAAGTATACATACCTCTGCTTTCTCTTAAGCAGGCTCCATTGGCAAAACGGCGGGAAGACTATATATCAGGTCCTCGGCGATTTGCACCGAAGATGATACTTCCGCAAGGTCCAGTGCGGCGGGCTCCACGGCGAAGACTTTAAAGCGACTGCGTGTATTGAAAGCAGCATGCGGAAAGAGGGACACTTTAGAAGGATTTACATTGAACAGGAGATTTGATCATTTTTTTTGGTTGGGCGTTGAGGATTTGGGATATAAGCGAAAAGCGAATTCATCTATTTACTCCAAGTCTATCCCCGAGTCTACCGCGTGAAGTCTATGAACAAGGAAAAGCCTATGGGATAGGAAACAGAGCCGACATCTTTCCGTAGTCAAGGGCTCATGACGGAGCACATCCACGAACCTCCAGTAGACACGGCGCAGATGCGCTCTGCGCTGCTGCGCCAGATGCCTATGCCCAGATAGCGTCCGTTGACAACATGGTAGGTGCCGACGAGGGGAAATCGACCGACCTCGCCATTCTTCTTGAGCACCACGTCGTAGCGAATCTGCTCAACCTTGCGCTGCACCACAAACAAGCCCCCCTCGTCATCTACCGCCGGCTTCGGCCGCCGCAGCCTCTCGACCGCCGCGCGCCACTCATCCACGCCCATCTCCTCGCCAAAGACGATGCCAGCGCCCTTGCCGCCGCGCACCGGTTTCAAAATGTACTCGTCCTTGTTGTTGTTGTTGTTGCTGCTGTTGTTGTTGTTGTCAGTGATGAGCGTCTGCAGCTCAGGGGAGCCCGGCAGGACGGTGTGCGCGATGCCGCGGTCCAGCGCCGCGGCCTGGAGCGGCGTGAGGGCGCCGCGCGCGACGAGGTTGTCGAGCTCCTGCAGGACGATGCCGAGCATGCGCTTGTCGTGGACGAGAAGCACCGTGCGCATGTCGTTGAAGCAGCGCAGGCTCAGGTGGCGCCAGACGTCGCGGTCGAGCTGCAGGAGCTCGTGCTGGCGCAGCTCCAGGCCGACTTGGTGGATTTCCTCGACGAGCTCGCCGGCGGCGGTGCGCAGGGTTCTGGTTCCGGCGGCGGCGGCGGCGGGAGGCGCGAGGCAGCAGAGCGTCGTGCGGCCGTGTGCGTCGGGGGCCAGGCGCAGATCGGCTGGGGTGATGAGGCGCGGGGCGGCGCCGAGACGCTGCTGCACGGCGTAGATGAACATTTGAATGTCCATGCCGCGTTCCTCGCCCTTGAGGAGATGAAGGGGCTTGTCGTGTTGAAAGAGCCCGAGCAGGCCGTCAAGGAACTAACACAACATTGGTGGCGGCACGGGTTAGAAACTTGGCTTTTGTATACGAATGCAACAAGACAAACGAGCATGGAAAAAAGGTAAGAGAAAAAAGAAGAGAAAACAGGGTTACGGGCAATAGCAGCGGCTTGAAATTACCTGCGCTCCGTCGGTGGCGGTGACGAGACCGGACCGCTCCGTGCCCATGTCGGCCAGCGCCGCGCTGCCGTATGCAATGTGCATGAAGCCGTTGAAGCAGAACCGCGCGTTGATTTCGGAGACGCGAAAGTTTTCGGCGCAGGTGCCGTCGGCGGCGCGCACCTCTTCAATGAGAAAGTCGGGACGCCACGAGCCCTGGCAGGTCGAGTATTCACGGACATGGCCCAAGTCTTGCTGGTCGTCAAGCCACTGTTTCGTTACCCCAGTCAGTATCTATCTATTAACCTTTTTGAAATTATAAAACCAGTTCCCCCCCCCCCCCCCCCCCCCCCCCCCCCCCCCATTGGGGGGGGGGGGGGGGGG
>JAAHCF010000316.1:0-41929 GCA_038367545.1 Beauveria asiatica | reverse complement strand
CCGCTCGCCGGTTCTATTTCCTAGTTTTCTTGTGAATGGTGGGCCGCTCTTTTTTTTTTTTTTTTTTTTTTCATAACTCATACATCAATACCTCTTCATCTGCAAAAGACTTCTCATCAGCTGCCTCAACGTCACAGCTCACCATGTAACGGAGCATACAACATTAATATCAAAAAGAACCGTCTCTGACAGGTTCTTCTCCCCATCCGTCTCTCCCTCCCACCTATACTGCCCCTCTCCCTACTCCATCCACACCGGGCTGGGCCTTCCAGGAGCAGCGGGCGCACCGGAGCCGATGGGGTGGTTGCCCCCGGTTGTAGGCCAAGTTGACCCAGAACGGCGGTCCGATAGTTGGGTAGTAGGGGGGCCTTTTTGACAGGGCCTAAATTATAATAAGTGATGAGTACATGGGCCGTGGCCGCTACTGCACAAGAGTCCCGATCCTGTGCCGCCCCCTTATTTCCTTTCTTCTTTGCCAAGCCTTGTTGTATCGGTACAGTCGTTTCCTTGCTTCTTACACCTCGACATCAGGAGCTCTCTTGCATCGTCGAAAAATAAAAAAAAAATAAAAAAAAAATATCCTGGACAGATTATTCCAATATTACAGCGTGCCTCGTCAAGTGACGCAATAACAAGAGTCTATTATCAGGTATATTGGTGCCGACATATTTCGACCTGGAAAATGCATTGCGACTTATACCCCCCGGCAGACAGTTGCCGCACAAAAGTGACGCAACCCCAGATCGGCACATCAGACCATTTCGACCACTATCCAAATTGGGCCGGCATACCCGGAGGAATATAAAAAGACAAAAAGTTAAAGAAGGAGAGAAACTTGACAAGGACAGAAACTTATTTCCCAGGCACAACATCCAGGCTTGTGCGTCTCGACTTGCGGGAAACCTCGGCGATTTCAACTTGGACAAACCATTCACAGAGACGACACCACCCGCTTTCTCTCAACAACGTCTTGATTGTCCCTACATTGTGGCTACCACACACGAGCTCTTTTCAACTACGCTACCGATCCTTCCATAGCACTCAGTATCAGTGGTTGCCTGGCCTCGTAACACATCCCGTCGAAAAGGGTGTTGTTGCGTCTTCATTGGCGTGTTGGTGTCGGTGTTGAAAGAATGCCGCGCAGCATCCGCTCCAATAGCCGCACTGTACCAAGTGCAGCCAGTTTTGTATAATGCGGATAGCAATTGCCGGAGGACGCGGTCTTGGCTATCTGTTGGCAGCTGGCCTGTCGAGTGCCGAGAGTGCCCACAATCTCATTGTGCTGTCGCGAGCGGTATGTTGTTGCTCCCGGTCGGTGCTGCTGCTGCTCGTCAGCATCACGCCACACGCCTCTCTGTTCTCATCAGCCCCCCTAAAGGCTAACATGCATGACCCGACATCAAGCCCAGGAGAGAGTTCAACGCCCTTGGCATCCAGGTCCATGTGGTGGATTACATCAACATGGAGATGCTGCGGTTCGCCCTGAGCGGCATCGACCTCGTCATCTCCACCATTTCCGGCCAGGCGCAGCTGAACCTCATCAACGCCGCAGGCCATGGCCGAGTCAGCTATTTTGTGCCGTCCGAATTCGAAGGGAGCCTCACGAAGCGCCCGGCCGCCGGCTCAGATCCCCTCGACCGCGGCGGCGCTGCGGCGCTGACCCTCTTGCGTCAGTGGGCCGACACCGGCCGACGCATGAAATGGACAGCCTTTTCGTGCGGCATCTTTATGGAGCGATTCCATCCATATGGGCTGGCGCCGAGCTTGGGCATCGGTGCCGCCGAAGGCGTGGGCACGGCGGGCAGCTACATAGCAGACATCAACAGCGGCGTCGCAGATTACACATCGGTGGATGCAAACGGGAACTCGGTCAAGATTTGCTTGACAAGCGTGCTGGACGTTGTCAGGTTTGTCGTTGCTGCTGTCGAGCTCGATCCTTCAACTTGGCCGGCCGAGTTTACAATGAGGGGTGACAGAAAGAAACTGACAGAGGTGGTTGACGCCATGTCTGCCGCTCGAAATTGTGAGTACAAGTCTTGGCATTCTAAAATCAACAACAAAATCTGACGTCGCTAGTCCCATTCCAATCCCACATCTTGAGTTACCAAGAGTTGGTGGCGCACATTGCCTATAACACCGAAGTTGGAAACTACAATCGGGTAGCCTATCTTCAAAGGAGTCTCGAAACGGCCAACGGTCGCTACGACTTTTCACGAGCGTCGTTGAACGATGCTGTCGACAGGAGCAGACGTATACGTGTACATCCCGTCAATTTTTCACAATGGCTGGCAACGGCTTGTACTTGATTCTCGGCGCTGCTTCTGTAATTGGCAATGAACTGGGCATCACAACTGGGCAACGACTGGATAATACAGATTGAACTGGGCACTGAAAAAATATGCAATTCAGCCATCTTGAGTTATTTGAGTACTGTATCTATTGAATCAAGATTGATATTGACACATCCATCATCGAGTTTCAACCATTCCCTTCAAACAACACCGCCCGATGCATTGGCCACTGCTCTTCTGTAAATCGACACAAATACACCACTTTTGTAACAATTACACCTTTGGCTCCCCAGTAGCAGGCTCAGCGGGCTCTTCAACTGCAGCAGAAGCTGCAGCAGCGCTCGGCTCTGGCTCTGGCTCTGGCGTGTCGTCGTACTCTTCGCCATACTCGGACACGACCCAGAGGCAGAATTGCTCCCACTGAATCTGCCACTCCTTTAGCCGGTCCGCCTTGACGCCGTCACCGAGGCTGGCGGCTTTCATATTGTTCATCCACGCCTCATTGTCCTCGTCGGCAAACGCAGACCAGCGAACGCTGTTCTCGGCAAGACTAGCGAGGCCGGCAAGTCCGAGATTGTCCCAGCCCTGGAGGGCCTGCCAGAAGTCGTGGGACATGCCGGCAGTGCCCTGGCCCATCATGGCGGGGTCGTCGTTGCAGAGGCAGCAGGGGACGCCGCGGGCGAGAAGGGCGGGGAGGGGGTGAGCGGCGATGGAGCCGCAGAGGCGGAGGACCTCGTTGGAGATGGGGCAGGCCTCGACGAGGATGCGCTTCTCCTTGACCATGTCGATGAGCAGCGGATGCTTGTAGAGGCTGTAGCCGTGACCGAGGCGACGGGTGCCGAGGAGAACGGCGTCAAAGAGGTTGCAGTCGGTGGCGTCGCCGTCGCCGAGCGTCTCGCCAGCGTGGAAGAAGAAGGGGATATTGACACCCTCCTGGGCGCACTGCTTGCGGAACCAAAAGAGTTCGGGGAGGAGATTGCGGAGGGTGCGGCCGCGGTTCTCGTAGCCGACAACATCGTAGCCGAGGACGAGGTGCGGGAAGGCGAGCTTGGTGGTGATGCAGTGGTCCATGTCTTCGATGATGGGTCGCGTGGGGAGCGAGCGTAGCGACGTCCAAATGATTCCAAGGCCCCAGAAGCCCTCACCTTCGGGAGACGCTTTGAAGCGGGCGATTTCGTCGTCAATCACCTCGAAGAGGTGGATGTAGTCGGGCTCGGGCTTCTCGTGGCGGTCGCGGCAGTAGTTGATGGGCCAGGCGAAGCGCAGCTCGGCCCAGCGCACGCCGTCGGCCTGCAGCTGGCGCATGAGGGCGCGCAGGTACAGCCGGACCATGGGCTCATACGTCAGGATGGTGGCGGATGCGATGAAGCAGTCTTGAAACTTGTCCCAGATGGCGTCGACGCCGTGGTGCTGCAGGTGAGAGTCGTGCGCGTGCAGCGTGCAGCGGCTCGCGAGCCACTTGACGAAGCCCGGGCGGCCGCCCTGCGGGAACTCATCGGCCATCTTGGCGAGGAGCAGGAACCGATTGGGCTTGTACTCGGCGCTCCACACGGAGCTTCCCTGGACGCGCTCCTTGGCGCGGTAGCGAAAGGTGACGGCGCAGCGCTCGAGGGCCTCGGGGCCGTCGAGCGGGCGGTCGCTGGCCATGTGGACGCCGGGCAGGCTGAGCAGCTCGCCAATGAGGTACTCGAAATTGACCATGGCCTCGAGGTGTGCGTGCAGCAGGGAGCCCTTGGGCATGCGGCGGACGACGCGCCAAAGCTTGGTGCGCTCCATGCGATCCTTGCCCATGGAAAACATCATGGCGGGGAAGACGGTGGCGTGCGTCTCGCTGGCAAGCTTCTCCTCGACGTCGCTCGTCCATGTCGTCTGCAGCTCCTCGGCGCGAATGCGCTCGACGACGCGGCACGCCCGCTTGGCGATCGGGGAGAGGGACTGGCGGAAAGCGGCGTCGGCGCGGCGCGTTTTTTCCTGGGCGATGAGGTTGGCGCGCCCGGTCATGTACTGCTGCAGGAACGGGTCGCTCATAGAGGGGATCTCTTGGGAGATTTCCTCCCAGACGTCGTTGGGCATAGCCATGGCTGGGGGGAGGGGCGGCGGGCGGTTGCGAGGATGTGTTGATTCGTTGGCCACTCGATGTGTGAAGAATGATATGGGGACGAGAGTGATACAGGCAGGGCACGCCGAGTCGGGCTTGGGTGGCTCGGCCGGGTCCGAAAGGTCCGTTGGAGGCGAGCGAATATCTATGCTCTTCCTAGCAAAGGTATAGTCGGCAAGGCTGTGAGGTTGCAGGGTGGCTGCAGGCTGTCACGGCTCGAGGCGGCCCAAGGTGGAGGAGCGACTGAATGGGCAGGCCACACCACTGAATGGTATCCAGGCTTGCAAGAGCTTCGAGGAGCTTCGAGGAGCTTCGAGGACGCTCAACTGGAAGTTCGGTCGTTTAATCCAGAGATTCGGCAGTTGACGAGTTGGCAATTTGATGGGTGATCAACAAGAAACAGGGCAGCCAGTAGAAGTCGGCGGTTGGCATGGCGGGGTGATGGAGGTGAGGATGGTGGGGTCAAGCGACGTCACAGCGGGTTATCGGTGTTGCGTAGCGGACAAGCCATTCGTGGAAAGCTGGTAAATGGGAGAATTCTTTGGAAATGCAAGTAAAGTCTATACCGCTTAAATATTCCATTATTCCATTATTCCATCTTATAAAAAGAAAGCGTCTACAGCCCTCACAGCAGACTGTGCTGCCCCCGTCCACGGTGAGCCGTTTGCAGCAAAGTGCTTGGCCACACGTGATGATGCCATGGCTGTACCAGTTCCCACCGGCGTTACAGTGGTGGCACAGCGCGCTTCAGTGTCCTTTATAAGCGTTACACCGCTCAAGGTCCCCTGAAGCGTCCAATTTAGTACAGCGGGGAAGCTTGCTGATCCCCCCTGTATTACTGACTCTATTTACTAGTATTTAGCGTCCGCAGTCACCCGCAAGACCCGTTGGCTTCCTGGCCACATCACATCTCCAATCCCCCTCAATTCCTTGTTGCTTTTCTATTGGTTTTTTGAACTCTTCATGCATGCAGCTGCTCACATGTCCTTGATCCCTCGAAGCAGTGGTATTACTCTCATGCCATTCAGAGAGCCTGGATCTGCACGCATACCTACCCTTTCTGCAGACTTGGCCACCAATGTTTGCGCCCAACATCTGCATGTCTTGACCGTTGCAGCAAAAAGGACAAGCCATCTTCACAAGGCTCTACATACCCTTGTTGCTTGCCAGCCTCGCTTGCTTATATCACAAGAACTAACTAGTTAGATGCTTGTCGTGGAGATGTTTGTTACTATCTCAAGCCACGTTTGGTCAGACCTTGCAGACCCCATGTCCGAGGCAATCCAACAATCGACATTGCGTGCTATAATAATAATAAATACCAGCGACTGGACCAACTTGGCATAATTGGCCACTCTGGTTCTTTTGCTCCAGCAAGAGAGGGGTCTATAACAGTTTGCTTTATATCCTGCTCGGTGACTGGTTGACTCGGAATAGATGATTGTAGTTATAGTCATGTTGGTGACTAGACTAGCCCACATTTTGTTGCACCACCCATCACCCACCACCGCCGCCGCCGCCGTTCCCATTCTCCATGTCTCTGTCCTGAACAAGGTGTACAAACAGGGTTCAATGCTGTTGTTTGATGCAGTGTGACAATAACTCTAAAATTGTCGGTGAAATCCTTTGATCCCGGGCATGCGGGACCAGTCCGTGTCTCAGAGCTTCTATCCGTGCTACCGTGTAAGTCGAGTATATTAAGTCCCCTGCGGCCTCCCTCCCTCCTCCAGCATATACGCCCTTTCCTACCATATACGCAAATACATCACCGTCATCATGAAGCTCTCCTTGTCCCTCGTTGTTTCCTTCATGGTTAGCACTGCTCTTGGTACTGCCATCCCCGCCAGACAGGTAGACGACCCCAAGTCCTGCTGCTTCAACCTGCAAGACACCACCAGTGGCAAGCATGTCCAGCAAGACGCTCACACCGGCGAGCTCTTCGTCGACGATTCCAACCTCCCCGAGGGCCGGTACTGCATCAACCAAAAGACCAACTCCAAGGTGCTCTACGATCGCCGGAACAACGCCTGCATCCTGACCTCGCCTCGCAACTCGTTCGAGTGCCTCGATGGCACCCCAGGCGGCGACACCTGGGAGCTTGTCCGGAACGTCGGCGAAGCCATTTTCCTGCAAGACTACGGCAGCATCGATTTCAAGGTCTGCAACGTCAACGGCCGGCAGCAAATCTTTGGTGCCAAGTCCCCGGATGGTCTCGACTGCAAATGGACGCACCTCAGCGCCGACAACCGTGCCGGCCAGTGCGATTCGTACGCGGGGGGGGCCAAAGTCATGCCAATTTCATGACCTGGCACCCCAATTCTCTGTTAGCGATACCTTTCCCAGTAGGACTAAGAATTGTGCAGGAATACATCTATATGATATCTATGACTTGCTTCACTTGTTCTACAATCTAGGACAAGGTCGTGGCGAAATTCGGCGTCGCTGTTGTCACCCCCACCGTAGACATTCTGTTGCGTCTAGTACTTAACTACATGATTACACAGTCACGATCCCAGAAGTTGTAATATTCTTGATTTACGTTTATTCTCTCTGCCTATATATGATCACAATCAACTTGTCTTTACAGTTTCGGCGCCACAGCTCCCACGTCGTCGTCCCCGTACACAATAAGCGCATCCTTGCGGAGCTCGGCAGCTGTGTCTTGCCTCTGACGCTTCTCAACACCATGATATTTTTGCTCGATAAAACGCACAAAGATTTCATGCGCCGCCACGTCTCCATCGCTTGCCGCATCAACTTGGAGGAGAAGCGAGACGAGTATATCGCCCAGCGCCCAGACTAGGTCTCTAGCTTCGCCCATGAGTTCTGCTTGAGCCGTATTCGCAATTCTTGCGCGAAGCGTCTCCCATTCTTTGACAGCATCCCAACCCTCGTGGGCCTTTCCAGAGAAACCGGCTGCTTTTCGAATGACATCATCCAGCGCCGCGAGGCATTGCTGGCCTGCCTTGGGGTGCTTCAGAGCCCGGATCGTGTCCGTGCTGAGCACGTCCGTCGTGCCCTCCCATATCGGTAGCACAGAAACGTCGCGGAAGATTCTCGAGACGTTGAGGTACTCTTGCTCCTCATTGTCCATGTACCCAACGCCACCCAGCGCCTCCATGCAAGAAAAGACGAGCGAGACGCACGGCTTACAGACGTACGCCTTTGTGATTTGACTCAGAACCCGGATCAAAGGCAAGGCCAGCTTCGCGTTTGGCGTCAGCGCCTTCAACGCGGGCCCGACGTCGCCATACTCGCTATTTGGATACTCAGAGACGCCGAGAATGTACGCCGAGTAGAAGCTGAGCATCATGAGGCCGCGGTATTCGCCCGTCATCTTGGCTAGTGTGCGCATGTGTAGAGGGCTGTGGATCAGACGCACGCGCGCGCGGTTCCCGGCTCCCACCTCACGCACGCGGGCAAACGCCTTGGCAATGGCCAGCGCACGCCCGGCGTACGACACGGCAGACACGGCCGAGTAGACACGGGTAATGGTCAAGACGTTGCTAATCTCGTGGATCCCCTTGCCCTCCTCCCCCACGAGCCATCCGCGCATATCCTCCAGAACAAGCTCTGCTGTCGGAAGAGACTGTGTACCAAACTTGTGCTTAAGGCGGGAGATGCGCACGCCGTTGAGCTTGTCGCCGTCGGGGTTGGTATGGCCAGCCATGGTGGTGGCATGCGGGTCGTGGCGACGCATCGGCGCAATAAAGGCGGACAGGCCGCCGGCTGATGTGCGCGCGAGCAGCACCGTCATTTTAGAGTCTGTCGCCGAGGAGAACCACTTGAAGCCGCTGATGCTCCACGGTCCGAGGGGGATGTCGCCTTGCTGGGAAGCCAGTCCAAACTCCGGGTTGGCCGGGAGCGTGGCCACGGTCTCGGTCAAACTCACGTCGCTTCCGCCGGTTCGCTCCGTCATCCACTGACCGGACGTCCAGGCAACTTTTGGATCGCGCGACGTCAGTCGACGATACGCGTCCTCGTATACGCGGCGCTCATCGGGGGTCAGTTTCGCCGAGAGCGACGGCGAGGTGAGATGCCGGCGCAAGAGACACGCTGCACCGTCCTGCATGGCGGACGGGCATGTGACGACGGCGGAGGACGGCTGCCACAGATGCATGCGCAGAAACTGCAGAGGTCGCGAAAAGGGACCATACGGCGTGTCGTAGCCCGTCGCGACGATGCTGTGGCGTGTTAGCGTGTGATGCTGTTCTGCACTGCTGAGCGAAGTCTCCTACCCTTTAGATATACCCATGTTCTGAAGTTCTCTCCATCCTTCACCAGTGACGAGCTCACCAGTTTGGTGGCCAAATGATGATCGACCCGAGCCTTTGAGATGGGGTAAGTTGCGGTACGCATCTGAGACCCAAGTAAAAACTTGGTCGGAGAGGACGTCCTGCCCCAGTGCTGCAGCCTCATCCTGCGTCTGGGAAGCCACACTATTTGGCAAGAACACTACACAAAGTGCCATTAGCTATCGCTGCTCCCCGCCGCTACGCCTCGAACAAGGGCGAGACCACTGACGAAGTACATACGCTTGAAGCATCGCTTGTGGGAATTGTCGTCGTGAAACTGATTCGGCAGCGTCGGCGGCGTCTGAAAAAAGCCCCTGTCGGCTCCAGAAGGCTCCATGGTAGAAAGAGGTGAGCGACCGAGGAGGACTCTTGTGTCGGATATGCTGGACGGGTGCTCGCTTTTGAGCGTCTTCATATGCTTTATATGCTGGGGTAGGGGCGGAATGTACGGGGATGGAGCTGGCCGTCTAATGCTGGTAACCTCGGTAGGTGGAGCGATGGCTTCCCCAAACTGCGGAATGGCGCCGCGGGGTGCTGTTGATGGCGAGATATCGTGTTCCTGAAGTGGAGGGAGACGTGATGACTTGGTTTGACGTGTAAAATTCAATGTTGAGATGAGAGTTGCCAACCCAGTTGAGTGGAGGCCAACACAAGCAACGATGAGTCTCACATACTATCTATGTGACTTAGTCACCCGGTTGACCACCTTGGTCATGTAAACGCTCAACTGACTGGCGCTAAATTGAACCGTGAAAGCCACAAACTGAGTCCTGATAATTGGGGATGAGAGCCATATCAGCAGCTTGGCCAAGAACTTTCGAGCTTGGCTCTAATGCTTGCCGAATATAGTATTATTAGTCGCATCTCTGTGTTGAAACTGGTGTGTTGAGCGCTGCAGCCAGATTCATTTCAAGGCTGATAAAGCCAATAATGCGAAATGGCCTCTGTTTTGAGAGGACTCTTTTCGCGAATCTCCTAGTGAAGAATAGATGAATGAAACTGGCATTATGGTGCGGGCTCGATATGTTTCATCGTGGCGACTTCATCTCTTTAGAAAATTTATGCTGCCCGGTATGGCGAAACGAATTACGGCTGAGCCGCGGTCTGGGTGCGTTAGGCAGATACAGCGTTGAATGCGCCGGCCACAAGAGGACCAATCTCCTTCGGGACATCTTGGGGTGCTGCGCGAAGATATTTCCGTTGGACAGCTGGGTCAAAGGTACCAACAGATCATCGTCACATCCCTTCGCCATACGGTCGCGTCGCCATGCGACGTCACCGCCCTGCATCCACGTCGGGATGTGATAGCGGTCAACTGCTCATGCAGAGACGATGAAATGAAGGCACTGATGGGCTTCTAGAAGTTAGTCTAGGCCTAGAGCCAATCAAACGCTACAGATTGGAATAGTACAGTGGGGTTCTTCCTGTAAGCTAGATAGTTAGCATTAAGAGACATCCGTCTCAACAATCAGATCAGTCAGCCACAGTCGTCTAGGGGTCAGGACACTAGTTTGTGGAGTGTACAACACCGCGAACCACTGGAAACCGAGGTTCGAGTCCTCGCTGCGGCAATTTCTTTTTTAGATGTTTTATTCTTTTGTTCTTTTATTCCATCTTCCTTTCTACTATGTACGCTTTTATTATCTTAGCTTTCCTATTATCTTATGCTCTGTTATAGTAGTATACTTGAGGAAGAGCGCGCAGGTGGTGCAAGGGAATGTCTTGTATATATCATCAACACTTCGTTGGCTAAGCTGTGGCTAGGGAACTTGAACAGAAAAACGACAGACGCTATAAACATCAGAAAAGAGACGAAAACGTACAGCGTCCACTAATGGTATAATGCATAGTCTGTTTGTCCTTGGCAGTACTCGGCAACCTTGAAAATCGAGCGGATCTTTGTGACTGGAACAGCGAATACATATTCTGGGCGTGCAGCGCAAAATGAAGAGCACGAGCAGTGTTGAGGAGTAAGGGAAAGTCGACTAAACAACCAAAATGTCGCGTCAATTTTCAATTCTCTCCATCTCTGCAAAGTTGATTGGAAAACGCATCAAGACCTTGAATAATTGAACCCTGACCAAATCCCAGATACAAAGGATCAGTAGCAGGGCTCTCGGCGAGTGGGGGAATCGGATAGAGGGGAATTCAATTGGTCCGGAGTTGGCTGAATGGGGCCGACAGCCCATGTGGGTTCGGAAGGCAAGGCTTTGCCACCAGCCTTATTTTAGTAGCTCAGCTACAGGGTACACAAATGCTCCCTTGCCCAGTTGCTTCAGCTGAAGCACAGATGCATCAGAGCCTGAGGAGCGTGGCGTGGTTCAAATGATAAATACAAGAAGGGTAATCCAAATTCTTGCCACGTCTCTAGCCCTTTATCCAGACTTGTACCCGAAGCAGATCGTTCATCATGTTCGCTTGCGCGGCTGACGCCTTGTCTGCTCCCGTTATTCCTCACGCAGAGGTGACGGCATTTGATGTTGGCTTGGTCAAGAACTACAATGCCACGGCATCTCAATTCCTTTACTACGGCCATCCCACGGTTGTCGTTGAAAACGCCAGTTTTTGCAACATCACCGTGACTTATACCCATCCTGGCGCCAACGACAGTGTTCACGTGGAAACATGGCTTCCCGTCGATAATTACAACGGCCGGCTTCAGTCCATCGGAGGCGGCGGCTGGGTCGCGGGACGATACCCTCCAACTTATCCAGCGATGGCGGGGGCTATCGGCCAAGGCTATGCCACGTCGACCACAGACGCGGGCCTCTTGGTGCAGCCTGATTACGGCCCAGACATTTGGGCTCTGACCAAGGACGGGCACCCCAACATGCAACTCTTGACCAATTTCGCGTCGCTCTCGTTGAATGAGCAGGTACGTTGGGGTGCGACGAGTTGAGCGCTTCCCTCGGCGTACGAACGCCCACTAAAGTAGTTTGGTAGGCTATTATTGCCAAAGCTCTCATCGAAGCCTTTTACGGTCAGCCTCCAGAGTATTCCTATTTCAATGGCTGCTCACAAGGCGGCCGACAGGGTATGGCTCTCGCCCAACGATATCCCGACGCCTACAATGGCATACATGCAGGCGCTCCCGCCATCTTCTGGAACAATCTAATGTCCTACCTCTTCTGGCCTCAGCTGTACATGAGCTTAATCGGCGCATACCCATATCTTTGCGAGTTCAGGGCCTTGGCGGAGGAAGCTGTCAAGGCCTGCGATCATCTCGATGGCGTGGAAGACGGAATCATTGCAGATGATGGCGCATGCGCCTTTGATCCGTCATCCGTCATCGGCCGCTCTTTCTTGTGCGCTGATACTGGCAAAATCAAGTTGATCTCATCAGAAGCAGCGCAGGTGGCAAATGCCACCTGGTCAGGCCCAAGAACGACCGAGGGGAAGCTAATGTGGTATGGAAGTAGCATTGGCAGCCCGCTTTCCGGCTCAGCAATTACTGACCTGACAAACGACATCGGCCCAGCGAGGACCCGATGCTTTCAGAATGGTTCGTGCATCGGCGAGCCACTCGGTCTTGGTGAGACGTGGATCAAGTATTTCGTCGAGGCTGATCCAACCTGGACGTACAAAAACATGACGCATGAGAACTTTCAGAACTACTTTCACAAGGCCAACATTCTGTATGACTCTGTAATCGGGACGCAGGATTCTAATTTGAGCGCCTTCCACCGTCGAGGCGGCAAAATGCTGACCTATCACGGCATGGTAAGTGCCAGCCGCCATTTTCCTTTCCCTGTTTGCATGCTAACATGACTTTATAGAGCGATCAAATCATCCCTGTCAAAGGAACCGAACACTATCACAACTTGGTCGGAGAGATAGTCCCCGAGGTAAATGACTTTTATCGCCTGTTCAAAGTTCCTGGGCTTCTGCATTGCGCTGGTGGACCAGGGGGACAGCCGACAAATACCTTTGATACCCTGCGAGCGTGGGTTGAGAATGGATCAGTGCCTAATGCCATTTCTCATGTGTACACCACTGATGCCGGTCGGAAACAGGAGCGTCTTCTCTGCCCCTTTCCCATGAAAGCACAGTTGAAGGCCTGTGCCCACTCTGGGAAGAAGACCTTTACAGCCAAGGACTATGAATGCGTCCAAGGAGACGAGGAAGATCGCTTTGGTGTCATGAGACAGCATGCGGACTTTTCATGGACCGCAGTGGCTGCGAAAAGTCAGATATGATACATAGAAAATGAGATGGGCCTGATTGTTCCATGAGAGCCATAGCATGGACTTGATCGTCTCGAGAGAGACTACCTGATAAATTCTTGCAGAGGGGCTCTACATCATCAAGATGGCCCGCCCTTTTATGAGTATCTATCTCTTAAAGCTGCTTGAGGCCAAATCATCCTGTCTGCCCAATACTCGCCTAGAAAACTTGCTATGAACTGAATCACAAAGCAACCAGAGTCTCCAATAACCCAAAATGCCTTGGATTTGCATTACACAAAGAACGCTCGCGAGCTCTCCCCGTCGAACACGTCGACGCCGCTCCGCAAGTCGACCAGTGACGGTTCGGGAGGCTGCCGGCCCGGGGAAGCCCGAGGCAACAGGATCACGCTACGCGGAACGGCCTGCATGGCCGTCCCAGATTCACGCTGGACGCGGGGGTTGGAGACTCGGTGGCGGCAATGAATAGGAGAATTCTCTTCTCCTTGTCGCGCATTGTCGGTGCGCGGGTCGTGTCTCGTCGCATCTGTCCTTTCGCTCCTTGCAGACCCGACAACCTAGGCGAGACTTCTTGTGAGACGTCCGAGGCTTGACGCAGCGCCGACTTCCTCTCAGAAGAATGGGTCAAGGCTCGGGTTCAGTAAAGAAAATGCGGTAGCGAGACTTGAGGGTTACGTGTTGGTTGGCACGCTCGGCTTAGCTCGGATTCAGGTACGAGGATAACCTTTACCCAATCCAAACAGCCCCGTGAGATGGCCCACGCAGAGAGATTCTAAGTACTCGAAGTATGTATCATTAAATGAACTAGTTCAATAACGAAATTACTAGCATACCTCGGAATTAGTATCACTTAAACTGAAATGTTATTTTAGTAGCATTTATAGTAAACTCGTTGGCAGGGTTCTCATTGCGATGGCGTCCTTTTTTCGGACGACGCGCACGTGCAAAAGAGTGCCTACACATGAAATCGACAGGTCCTAACTTTTTAGACTAAAACGACCATAAGTTCATTATCTCGTCTGCGTAGTGATACAGTGATGCTTAGAATAGCCAGCGGTCCTGTTGGCCGCTGACCCCGTCATGAGCAGAGGACTCGCCTGCCCCGGCGAGCCACCAGACATTTCCGCCAGCGCGCAAGGTTACAGATGGATAATATTATAGAGATTGAATGATACTCATGTTGAAAGTTTCCAAATATAAAGCTCAAATATTTAAGCAAGTTGCTTTTACATGACACTGCATCAGCACAAGTTAATAGTTCCCATCTATGGTAGCTGTGGTCAGCTAAACAGTCAGCTCGCTAATCATATATGTACTTTTAACCATGTTAAGACAAGATATAGTTGGACGTCAGGAGACGTGAGATGGGAGAGCTGAAGATTCTAGGTGCTAATATAAAGAGCACCCTCAGAACTATTTCGTTGATGGCGGAGATGAGAATACGCAACTAAACACTCCAGACGCGAACGCGGGAAATGACCATCAGGCGAGAGAAATCGCGATGAAGTTACAGCCAGGGATGGCTCAGCAGTTACAAACACACATCGCTGTGGCAAGCGGCTTGCTGTGGGCTGTCATGCAATGTATGAATGTATGTTTGATGTGGATCGTTGCGGTGAGGCTGCAATATTGGTGCTGCGACAGGCCACTTTCTCTTGGCAATGATATCAGTCTTGTATATGAAAATGTCAATATCCTATTGTGCTCTAATTCCTTTGATCGATCGTTCCAGTAGCCGCCGGCGTATTATTGTGCGACTGCCACGACTTTGGCTGCGAGGACGGTGATTCACGGGCTTGTAGGTGGTGCATTGTATTCCATCGTCTTGAAAGCTACTTTGCAAGGCTCCGAGGTTTCAAAGGACCAAATGCCGCGAAATTGCCTCGATGTGTCCTTGCTTATGCAGACAGACCTAGACCGTAACAGGTCCTAGCTTGCTGAATAAGTCGGATGACATGGCACCACGCGCACAGATGATACTCCAGCCCGGCCTAGTATGAAGCTGCGCCATACTTATCACAATCCAATGGCGGTAGACCATTGAAGAAGGGTTCAAATTGATCGCCATTGGGAGGTATGGGCCTCTGACAGATCTCGGTATGGGGTTTGATGGAGCTACGCGGAGATTGTATCCGTGCAAGACGTGGAACTACACTACCCTTGTCATGGGCACAACAAAAAGGATGAGCTTTCTGCCTGATCTTAGGCTCGTATTTGAGCCGTCTCTCTCTCTGGGTCAAGTTCTGCTCCGGCTCATGCTGCCTCATCCGGCGTGTCCACTTGCTGGCGCTGTGGCGTATGTGGTAACACGACAACGCCCAAGCTGCCATGAAGCCACGAGAATAAGGAACGAGACAATGTCAATCGGCAAACAACTGAAACAGCATGAGACAGCATTCCTCTGTCCACCTCTGGCTGCTGTTCCCTGCTTGTTTCGCTGTCGTGAGCCCCGAGGGATTTAGACGCAATGGCCTCTGGGTGGGCACAAATGTGCCCCAAATGGGGAAAGTCGGGTATAGTGCATGCAGCTTGGCTGCTGAGCAAGAGGCGGGCATCGATAAGAATCACGTAGCATGTTTCGTTGTACATTTCAAGTGTGCTCATCCACTCAACCCCCCAGTTTCAAATCTGGGCCGCCTGAGCAGATTGAGCCCGCCTAGGAGCGGAGAGGAAAAGTATTAGCAGGGCTCATGAAGGACTGCATCATGAGGGATGGGCCGCCGATCGGCGCCAATATACTGGCGCCGGGGGCAGTATTTTGGACGAACAGTCACATTTGACGAGGAAGCGGCCACGTCGTACAGCGTGAACCAGGTAACCGTGACGGGGGAGGGCGCCGGGCCAGCACAAAAGTGCAAAGGTCCAACGTTGCGTTTGGTGGGCGAGGCGGGATAAAGAGCAAATGCGGGAGCGGCCAAGAAAATCACGTCTTGACATGGGCTCGGGCTCAGGTGATGCGGCGTCGAGGCCGTATTGGAAGCGAGGAGGGCGGGCGCGTGAAAATGGACGAGGAACAGAGGTGTGGGGGGGAGGGCGGCACTGGACGGTTAGATAGGAAGGTTGGAGGGCTGCGTTGGCTGCTTTCTGGCTTTGTGGGATCGGCATGCTTTATATGGTCGACATGTGCCGGGTTTGCGTGAAATGCGGCAAGTGCAAAAAAAAAGCCCATGTGCTGAGAGGTGTTTTTTTTCGACTTGTATCAGAATTCAGAATTGAGACGTGTGGTTCCCGTTGACCCGAGCGGGGAGGGGGGGTATAGGTTGATGATAAATTCAAAGGCATATATGCAAAGGCGAGAAGCGACTGGTATCGTGAAATCTGTAAGGGTGCGAATAGCGCAGTATTATGTCGTATCGCAAAGTGAGGGGAGACATCGAGGTTGCAAGTCGTTGTGTTGGTGGTATTTCTTGGAATTGGGGCAACTCTTGAGAGTGGCGGAAAGGACGGATCTGTTGCCGTGCGCACTCCACCCTTATTCTCCGCTCCCTGTGCAATGACAGGCGAACGAATGCGTAATTAGCGGGAATCGAAAAGCAATCGTGCATGAGAGGAGCGGG
Source organism: Beauveria asiatica (assembly GCA_038367545.1). Classification (NCBI taxonomy): domain Eukaryota; kingdom Fungi; phylum Ascomycota; class Sordariomycetes; order Hypocreales; family Cordycipitaceae; genus Beauveria; species Beauveria asiatica. The sequence continues at coordinate 25,504 of JAAHCF010000316.1, read as the reverse complement.
CGGCTGTTGCTTTCTGCATGATGCATTGATGCTGCAGGCCGCGGCGGGCGGACAACTTGGGCTGGGTCGGCTGGCCAAGTTGGTGACTAAGTAACTACAGTAGTTAACGGAGGTGAAAAGAATGCAAAGGGGGGATGTGGAATTATCAAAAAAGAAGTTGCCTCGATGGCTGATCAGGTGCTCAATCAGCTCAATCAGAAATGGGCAAGCTCCACCTACGATTCCAAGAGCTTCGAGCATGACTGGGTGATGAGTGCCGAGGGGGCAGCAAGCCAGCTGGACATGCAGACCGACGTGTATATATATTATGACAAATGGCGATGCGGCAAAAGACAGGTAAGAAATTGGATGTGCACGCTGTGGCTTGTATACCGCCTGTTTGCATGTATGCAGGCGTGCCTGATGCCGTCGATGCCCATTGCTAGCTGGGTATTGATGGTTGCGACGGAGAGCAGCTGAACAGCAACACAGTGCGGCCCGCAGCCAGACGGAGGCAAAAGCAGGGTCCAAGTCACGTATATTGTAAATTGCATGAGTGAATCCGTCCAACGATTTCGATGCACAGTGCGCTGGCGAGGGAGGGGGCGTGGCGGCGGGTTTTACCTGACAACGCCAGTGTTTGGCGAGTCGTGACAAGCTGCCCAACAAAGAGCAGCCTCGTGTCCCCGTAACAATAGGTACAAGTTGTGTCACTGCTTTGTAACCGTCTTAAACGGGTCGGTTATTAATAAAAAGTCCCAGCCGCCTGCTTCCTGGCAGGGGGTGGTGCGTGCGTGCGATCCGACAACCTTGGCCATTGACACGAATTCCTGCACTGCACACCTTTTTGCCTTTTATTAATGACTTGAATAAAGTCCAAAGTATCTCATTAGAATCAGAGAGAAGAAAGTAGCATCGTAATTTGTGCCGGGCACTGCCCGCCACCACCAAGTCTGGTTAGTACCGGTACACTTGACGCCCGAAAGCTGGGCCCCTGGTCTCCATATTATCCGTTGACGGTCCCTCCGTATCGTTGTCTGGCAATCTGCCTAGTGGCCCAGCCAAAGTCAAGTGGCCAGTCATCCGCCACCGTTTGTCGTCGCCTTTCGCTCTTCTTCTCCCTCTTTCAAAAACGAAGGCCATTTCTCTTCCTCTTCATACCACTCTTCCGTTACTTTCCCTCCTGCAACTTAACCGTCTCTTCCTTGCATCTCTTTCGACTCGGACTTGTCTGCAACGACTGCACTCTCGCACACCAACCAAACCCTTCTCGCATACAGCGTGCACACGACCACTTTGCTGCCTGCTGACCGATCACGGAACCGCACCTCGTCAATTGTCTACGACACCGATTCCACAACCAACCAACCTATCAACCTCGACAGACACATTTGAACCATCTATTATCGTACACGAGACCAACATCATGGCGCCCAAAAAGATTCGTTGCAACGCCAAGGACTGCCGAGAAGCCGCCCAGCGCATCGTTGGCGACTGCGGCTTCTGCAATGGGCATTTCTGCGGCAAGCACCGCTTATTAGAAGATCACAAGTGCAGCGGCCTCGAGGACGTAAGTTGCTATCCCTCTGTTCTCGCTACCCTGTCGTTCTGCCCACTTTCCTCCCACCGCTGGTTACCCCTATGATACACTCTGTCATGATGGAGAAGACCGGGGGTGTACAAGGGCGCTAGCTTGACATCGCCCACTTGACCGGCGGCGCCGCAATAGGCCGCCTCGACTACGTCACTGCCTGTCACTCGCCATTCGGGATCGCAGAGAATGCTATGGATTGAGAAAAAAACGCCGAATTAGTAATGTTAACAATTTTTATACAGTGCAAGAAGCAGTCTCACGAGCGCAATGCTGCCCAGCTCGAGTCGGAACGAACCCAAGTCATCCGTGGCGTCTAACGGCGTCTACCGGTCTCTCCCGATCATCCTCCTCTCCTTTCTCCCAACGGCGCACGCCGTGGCACAAGCTTGCTCTTTTGTCACCGGCTTTCTCTACCTCTTCCTTTCTCCTACTCGACGACATTTCCACGACATTTGCTAGCGACGAGGAGGAAATCCCTTTTTGGTCGCATTTACTCGAGCAGTTTATTCCTGTTTCTTGGGCTACATGATTCTTGTTCTGTGTATGGGACCTGCGTCGGTCTCGCGCATGGCGAGGCACGGCGGCCCTCTTGTATTCTATTGGAGCTAGACACCCATCGGTGGCATATGGCGTAATGGCTTATTATCGACATTTATGGCTTTTTTATCTCTTGAAGTTGCTGTCTCTTGAAATGGAAAGGGTGGATTGACATGCAGGTTGTGACTCGTATAACGCGGTGTATGCCTGACTTGGGCATGTCTGCCGCTTCGGCGATGGCGGTGAAGACGAATGAACTGTGGCTGGCTCGGGCCGCATTGGCGAGAACGAATTTTCTGCAGGGATGGCGTATGTAAACACAGATGCATGCCATCTGCCTGCGGGATTTATCATGACCTGCTGTCGCTCGCGTCGCGCGGCCGTTCATCGATGATTGGCAAGCGGTCCGGTGCTTGGCCTGCCTGCGAACAACTGACTCGTGCAGTCATTGCGGCGAGTCGTTGGATGAAGCACATGATGGCGTGCATCGCCATTCGCACCGAAAATTGGATTGTCTCACTGTGTCGTATGTAATTTCAGGCAGAAGACTTTAATCTGATTAGAGACATGTTGCAGGCTACCCGTGCTGCACATTGTTTTTCGGCATCATTGGCATGTTCACCAGTGATGCGGGCATCGGTGTGGCGAGAACGGGCGTTGCCAAAAACGGCGTCGCCGTACTCCGTAGATCGGACCCCCGATGGGCGCTCTGTTTGGTAATGTGACGGGCGTACGGATAACTAAACGCAAAAATGACTGTAATAATCTGGAATGGACCTCTTCAAAGGCACCCCAGACCACATGCTAACTATTTAGCTTGACTAGTGTGACTAGTTAGTCCTTGGTGAGACTGCCGGAACCTTCTTTGCGACAAGATAAGCGGATTGTACACCAAGCGCGTGCTCTTGATAAAGAACCAAGTGTTCCGTCCCAATCGGTGTGCAAAGGGTCCGGGTCCCCTAGAGGCTAGATAACCTACGATGACGCCCGTCCTCCCATTCCACCAAGCATTGGCACAATCACAAGCAAAAATTGGACAATCGCACGTAACTTGCATTGGCCCACTGGCAACGTACCCGCGGTCATCCGATCGCGTTCCGATAGTTGGTGCTCGGCTGGGTCATGACCCTTTCTCTGGTTTTGGAGTTTTGATTCTCTGTTTGCCTGGCTGTTGCCGGCAAACGTGGCCGTTTTTCCTGTTGTGTAGAAAGAAGCTTGTGGCGCCACCAAACTTGATGCTGGTTCGCGTAACTTGCCTTTCTACCTGCTCAAAGGCTCTTGTGAAAACGTCAGCTGCCAGACCTGTCTGAGTAATTGTGGCGTTTTGACCTTCACATCGGCTTTCGCATTCACTTGTTATACGGCACTTTAGCCCTCGTCTATCGCGATCAAAGAAATCATCTTAATACTCCTAATCCTTATACTATTCATCAGGAAGTGGCTCTACAATATCGATAATTTAGCACATGACCTAGTTCTCTAAGTAGAAGCCACTAAATACTAAAGAGAGCCCGCATCTAACATATCCGATATTACGGTCGCGAGGCTCTAGATGTCCGCAGAAAAGGCTAAAGATATATCTGGTTCAAAAAGGGCCTCCGGGGGTCAGAAGTCTACAGGCGTAAGCAGGTGAACTCGTCCAGCAAATGTGGTATGCTATCAAATCCTTTTGGGCTTTTGGCTGTACACTGAGAGCCCCAAGAGTCGGTACTTCACGTGGCAGTGAGTCTGCGATGCCGACTTTTAACGTAAGATAGCGCTGCTCGTGGGAGTCGTGAACAAGCCAGACAGTTGACTAATCTTCGTGACCTAGTTTGTCGACAACTTCATATCAATTGTGTATCCTATCGCCGACTAGAACGGGATGAAAGCCTCCAGGTGTGTACTTGTCTAGGCGCTCTATCCGTACCCCGTCAACAATGCCATAATCAACTATAGCGGAGGCGGGGGATATTAGCGACGCGCGAGGGATACATTGGGAAACCCTTTGAAAAAAACACCATCCCCGTAGAAGCATCTGGTCTCATGCTACTAGTTTTGCTGGAGTAGCTTGGTTGCGTCTGCCGACAGCTGTGAATAAAATAAATCACAGCATGTGGTAAGACGCAAGGGGTCTTATGTCGAGATGATTCGGAACATCACCTAGCGACGGCCGCCAGGGCTCTCTCACTAGCTCCACTGACGGAGGGCCCCTGGAGTCAATCCCCTAAATACGATGCGTACCTCTATGTAGGTACTAGTCGACTGTATTTATTAGGTACCTAGGAGGGAGGGGGGTGTTTTCTGGCATGCCCTCTGATATATTTTGCCCTCTGGCATATTTTTTTTAGGCATGTTATAAGGAAATCGCACTTTTCAGCATGTTAGAAAAATTTCTGATATCCTATCCGAGAAGCCCGAATCCATAGTAACATGCCCAAATAATATGCTAGAGGGCAAAATCTGTCAGAGGGCATGTCAGAAAACACCCCTCTCCCGCGTAGGTAGGTGGGCAATATTTAGGTAAGTGTATTGCTGCAAGGTCACAGCCGCAGTGTATGGGCGGTTTCTGGGGCCATTACTCGACTCGAGTAGCAGTATTCACATTAAGTAACAATTTGCATAATTCATTCTGGCCTGTGGTGTGGCCACTGGGCAAGACATCATGGCTCGATACCTTACCTAAGAACCTGACTTCTCCAATGCCGTTCTTTTGTGTGGCTGCTGTGGTTCTGTTGCGGGCCTCTAGGTCTGTTACAGCTCCTGACACTTGTAGTAGATGCAGCTTCCAAAAACAAAACAAAAAATTACGGGGGAAAGTTTTGTTTTTAGTCTCGCCAGTATCTATATTCAATGCAGGCATGGTCCATTTGACCAAATGGATCTCCCCGCCATCATCTCGCATCTCCGGCCGCCACTTTTTAGCACGAAGCGTGGTGTCTCCCGGTAGGTACCGAGCTTGTCTCAACATGACCGAGACCACTCACTGCATTTGGACGTATTGCGCAATTAGTTGGCACCCAACAGACCGGTTAGGGAATAGGGTAACAGGGAAGAGAAGAAGGAAGAAAAAAAGAGCAGCTAAAAGGGTGATTACTTGAATAAAAATCATACCTCCAATCTAGCTGCAAATTACACCATACCCTTCGGCTACTGTACCTAGGTAGGTAAAGTCCCGCCAGCAACTGCCACCTGTGCTAACCTCGCCACAGTCAACCCAGCTTGCCTCTGCCTCACCAAACTTTTTTTTTTCACCGTTGCAAACTCTCCCTCGCAACCTCTCAACGGTTACCACTCTCATCCCAATTTTTATTATTCTTTCGTTTCTAGGAGCGCTATCAACTCTCAGATTCTTCCTCAATCCTCGTCATCCCTCGTTCTTTTCCTTTTCCCTTCTTTACCGTTCATGGCATCTCTATAATCCCATCTCACTCCCTTGATCATGACTGACGCCAAAACGGAAGCCGCACATGCCGGTGCAGGCAGCAGCAGCCGCCCCTCCGCTGGCCCCGACGACGCACAACACCCGCAATCTCCAGCTCGTGATGCCGCCGATAACACCGGTCCTGCGACCGGTGCCTCAACTCCCGCCGTGCGATTTTCCTCGGCCGTCCAGGAATTCTCCCCCGTGCAGGTCAACTCCTCGGCTGCTGAACCCGACGCCCCCGCCTCCGCCGAGTCGCAAGAGGTCACACCCGAGCAGCTCAGAGCCTTTACCAAGTCGCTTCACGGGCCACTTCTGCAGGAGCGCCGCCTGAATACATATCAATTTGAAGCATTTTCCCTCCCAGCGTCAAGGGTAAGTCGGTCCCACGCTCATTTTCCTCCCCTTGGGCCCGCTGCGACTCTGTTGAGTAGCCGCGACACCACACACCCCCGCCAAACCCCGCGATGACACTAATGTCACTGCTCCCAGGTTCCCTCTCGCGAAGAAGACTCGCCCGACGCAACGCGCATCCACACGCCCAACTCGATTTATCAATCTCCCCATGGAAGCCCCCGCATCCTAGCGCTGGCCTCGCCGCCTCTCACGCCCTCGGACTCAGCGGGTGACCGACGGGCCAGAGACAAGCGCCCCGTCGGCGCAACTGGCAGCGACTCGCACATGATTACGCCGCTGCCGTCCTCGTCCCAGGAGAACGTCAATCAGGATCGAGGGCCCTTGGTCCATCGCCCTCTCTCCGACCACACTGCCCTGCGTCGCTCTTCGTCCGTCGAGGAGCATCTCGGCGATACCCGCAGTCACCGCAAGGGCATGTTCAGCGTCGGCGGCGGCTCCGTTCCCGTGTCTCGCGAGTCCAGCCCCTCGCGCACCTCGGCCTCGCATTTCTATTCCAAGCCCGCCACCCCAGTTGGTGACCTCAACGACCCCTACGCAAAGAACCGACGACCTCCGCTGCAATCTCATCCTAGCCGCGCCTCCATTGATCCACGATTCGTCTTTTCCAAGAAAAAGAAGCATAGCTCCCCCGGAGGCTCCCGCTCCAGCCTGGCTGGCTCTGGCGCTTTTGCTGCCACCAAAGACGACTCGAGCGACGGAGGCTCGGGCCACGGCCACGGCCACCATGTTCACGGATCCATGGCCGACTTGAAGCGCTTCTTTCGCAAATCGGGACATCACAAGAAGCGCGAGTCGTCGCCTGCCGCGGCCAAGACCAAAACCCAGACACCCCCCAGCAGCTCTCGCAGCTCACAGCTAATTCCTTTTGCCGATGACCATGGACTCAGCTCGAAATACGGAAAGCTGGGTAAGGTGCTTGGCGCAGGCGCTGGTGGCTCTGTTCGTCTCATGCGCCGCAAGGAAGATGGTACTGTCTTTGCCGTCAAGGAGTTTCGAGCCCGTCACACCTACGAGTCTGAAAGGGAATACGCCAAAAAGGTGACGGCCGAATTTTGTGTCGGTTCCACGCTCCACCACGGTAACATTATCGAGACGCTCGACATTCTTCAAGAAAAAGGTCGCTGGTTTGAGGTCATGGAGTACGGCCCGTACGACCTGTTTGCTATTGTCATGACTGGCAGGATGTCTCGAGAGGAAGTTAGTTGCTGCTTCTTGCAGATTCTAAACGGAGTGACGTATTTGCACAGCTTAGGACTGGCTCATCGCGATCTCAAGCTCGACAATGTCGTGGTCAGTGAGAAGGGTATCATGAAGATTATCGACTTTGGCAGTGCTCATGTGTTCAAATATCCGTTTGAGTCTGAATTGGTTCTAGCCAAGGGTGAGTTGGCGCATTTTGCTTTCCATAATGGTCACTGACAAGATGCAGGCATTGTTGGATCCGACCCGTATTTAGCCCCCGAAGTTTACGATCAAAAGGATTACGATGCGGCTGCGGTGGACATTTGGTCGCTGGCGATTATTTACTGCTGCATGAGCCTGCGTCGTTTTCCCTGGAAGCTGCCGCGCATGACGGATAACTCCTTCAAGCTCTTTGCCTCTGAGCCAACGCCTGGCCACGATCCGAGGAGACTGATTGTTGCCTCGTCGTCTGCCAACTCGTCGTCGGTCAACCTCTCTGCCCTGTCCACTGCCGAAGTTGAGCAGCGCCACAAGAGTCAGTATGAGAAGAAGGAGAATGGCACAACCAACTCGAGCGCCACGACGGGAGACTCGAAAACGGTCGAACTTAAGCACGAAGCTAAGCATGAGGAGAAGCTAGAGAATGCCGAGGATAAGCAAGAGTCCAAGCGCGAGGCGAAGACCGAGTCGAAACCCCCGGAAGGTGAGAAGAAGGAGATTATCAGAGGCCCCTGGCGCATTCTACGTCTGCTGCCCCGATACAGCCGCCACGTGGTTCACCGGATGTTGGAGCTCGACCCCAAAAAGCGCGCCAAGATGGAGGAGATACTGGAGGATTCTTGGGTTGCCGATACGGTTATCTGCCAGCAGCTGGAGCATGGCGAGGTGCTGGCGGCCGACGACCACACGCACGTGCTTGAGCCGCCCAACAACCCCGGCACCTAGGCGAGCTCCGGTGGGCGCGCGGCCAGCCTGCGCAGAGTCACCAGTCTCCGACAAACGTCAAGACGACCTAGAATGCATCGATGAGGAAGCGAGAAACAATACGTGGGAAAAGAAAAAAACTCCACTTGATTTTTGGGTAACAATATTATTTTTAGAGGAAAAACGGTTATATACAAGTCAAGCTGATACACAGAGAAGGGCAACTACATATTTAGGCTACAGGAAGGGAGCTCAGGGTACAGGTTTCGTGTGTGCGTTATTGATTATTACGAATATTGGATATATTTTAGTGTTAGAGTACAACTAATGAGCAATCCATGTCTGGGTTGACCTCATGCATGAATTGCCATGGACTCGCAGTGCACTGACTAACTAAATAGTGAGCGGTTGGTGTCGGAACAGGAAAAATGGCGTTGCCGGGCGGCGCAAATTTCTGGAAGCTGTTAGAATAGAGAGCTCCACCCCACCCAGGCCGCGGGTGTCTGGTGTCAAGGCTCCCCCAAAAGAAGAACTTGACCCTTTTTTTTTCTACCTTGTCCAGCAAGCCCATTCTCAATTAACCCGACGACTCGACATCAATTGATTGCACCCGTTGCAGTTTCTCATACCTTTATCCACAATGGTACGCTTGGATACCTCCTCTGCTGCAGGACCTTCAAATGGTCGGAACCGGGAGCTGCGTATAGTTGCCCCTGATGCGATATTCACCCCAAGGCGCGCAGCAACAGGAACAAAAAGCAGCAAGAAAAGAAATTCACTAACGGAATACAAACAACGGCAGGCCACTTCCATCCGCTCCATCCGCGCCCTTGCGCCGCTCCTCGACCGCGTGCTCGTCCAGCGCATCAAGGCCGAGACCAAGACGGCCAGCGGCATCTTCCTGCCCGAGGCGTCAGTCGAGAAGCTCAACGAGGCCAAGGTCATCGCCGTCGGCCCCGGCGCGCTCAACAAGTCTGGCGCACGGCTGCCGATGGGCGTGGCCGTCGGCGATCGGGTCCTGATTCCCCAGTTTGGCGGCTCGCCTGTCAAGGCTGGCGAGGAGGAGTACCAGCTCTTCCGCGACAGCGAGTGCGTTTCTTTTCTTGTAGCTTCTACTAGTAACAGGGGCTGGATGCTAACAATACCGGTGTAGGATCCTCGCCAAGATTAACGAGCAGTAAATTTGCAGACCAGAATATGCACATGGGGGAAGAGAACATGGTGTAGGGCGTGTGTTTCTGCGGTACATGTCAAGATGCTCACGAACTGCGAAGCGTGCCCCCCGTTCTCATCTTTTTCGAATGACGTTTCGTTCTACTCCACCGGTGTGACGGTCAAATCTTAAACTTCGATATAAAATGGGTGTACTATATGCTGTACAATAACAAAAGAAACCAACTGGCAGTGGTGGAGCAACAAGAGAGGAGAAAATTTTATGTTTGTACGAGTCGAGAAGAAGAGATAAAAAAGAACTATATCAACTTTAGCTCTGGGGGGGCAATGCACGGCCGCTGCTGTACAATGCGCGCAAATGGACTCTCGAGGCAACACGGCTCGCTTGGGGAAGGACGCGAGAACCCGAGGCGATCCGTTTGTCACTGTAGAATAGCATGAGATAAAGCAAAAAGAAAATCTCCGCTTCAATTGACGAGAAAGAAGAAGAGTCTTGAAACTATCTATCCAGATAAGGGAACATGTTGCGAGGTGCGCAGAAGCCAGCCGCACAACACGGCGATAAACGCCGACCTCCGAAGAGCCTCCAGCGAATTTGTGTTTGTTTCATGTGTCTGTCACGAACCAAGATGGACGTACCCTGCAGACGCCAACTCATTTGGCAAACGCCTGCGCGCATCAAAATGGGATGTGGAGAGGAGATTGATTGGGCTCTTGATAGCCGCCGTCGTGGAACCTCAGCCAAGCACCTATTGAGTTGGCGTTTCATCTTCTTGGGGGAGGGGGGGGAGACTCGTTTGGCACGCTCTCACGAAGTCTGTGAAAATGAAAGAGGCAAATATCGTGGCACACAAGAATGAGCAAGCGTTTGGTCGTACCGTCACGGGCAACTTGTGTGGTATATATACCTGTGCCGCAGTCGTTTGCTCATGTTCACCACTCTTGGCTCCCCCCTCCAAGCACGCGGGTTCGTTTGTCCTTTTCTTCCACCTCAGCTGGTGCTGAATACGCTCCTTTTCTTCTCACAGGTTATTGTTTCTACAAATTCCAACTACGATTCTCTCACATTCATTTTCTTTACACGTTTACATACACCACACTCTCTTTCTAACCCTTTTGCTTCTTGACTTTTGCTTCAAGACGTCATGAAGCTGCTTCAAATGCTCGCGCTGGCATCTGCCGCCACCGCCCACACGCTCTTCACAACGCTCTACGTTGACGGCAAGAACCAGGGCGACGGGACGTGCGTCCGGATGCCCATGAACGGCGCCACCGGTACCGCGCCCATCTATCCCATCACCGGCGATGCCATGGCCTGTGGTGCGTAAATGACGCCACCTCTTTCCACTGACTCACACACACATGTCGTAGCATCGCTGACGCAGTTCTCGTACAGGCTACGGCGGCCGCGACCCCGTCCCCTTTGTCTGCCCGGCCGCCTCAGGCGCCAAGCTCACGTTCGAGTTTCGCTTATGGCCCAACGCGCAGCACCCTGGCGCGCTCGACGTGGGTCACAAGGGGCCCTGCGCCGTGTACTTGAAGCGCGTTGACGACATGTTCTCGGAGCCGGCAGCCGGCGACGGCTGGTTCAAGATTTGGGACGACGGCTACGACAACAAGACGCAGGAGTGGTGCTCGGATCGTCTGATAAGCCACGACGGCCTACTTTCGGTGCACCTGCCCACGGGGTTAGCACCCGGGTATTATCTCGTCAGGCCCGAGATTCTGGCGCTGCATTTCGCGTATAAAGGCGATCCGCAGTTTTACCTCGGCTGCGCGCAGATTTTCGTGCAGGGCGGCCCGGCGGGCGCCTCCGTCCCCAAGGAAAAGATGGTGTCGATTCCGGGCTACGTCAACGCAGACACGCCAGGTCTGGGCTTCAACATTCACAAAGACGTCATCCCTGCGTATCCAATGCCCGGCCCCAGCGTCTACGCGCCCTCTTCCTCTTCCTCTTCTTCCTCATCACCGGGAAAGTCGCTGAAGCAAGCGACGCTGTCCAAAGGCGCCGTGCCGCAGACGTGCCTCTTGAAAAACGCCAACTGGTGCGCGCAAGAGGTGGCTCCGTACACTGACATGACGGGCTGCTGGGCGTCCGTCAAAGATTGTTACGACCAGAGCAAGAGCTGCTGGGACTCGGCACCGGCGAGCGGCTCGGCCAACTGCTACACGTGGAGCGACTACTGCACGGCCATGAACGACGCGTGCGAGAGAAAGGAGTGGCGCGGCCCGCCGGCGTTTGGCGGCAAGGAAAAGTACGCGACGAAGCCGGGCGAGATCCCGGAGCCGTGGAACGACAACGGCGGTGGTCCTGACAAAAAGGAGAGCAAGGCGGGCGAGGGGGCAGCGACGACGATGACGACGGTGGTGCGCAGCTCGACGGCGCAGAGTGCCAAAGGGACAGAGACGCCGGCCGTGAGCACCAAGAGTGGGTGCCAGAGGGGCTGAGATGACGGCCGCGGGCAAGACGGCAGAGAGCGGTCTCCAGGGCACGGAGGCTGGCAAGACCGATAACGAAATGAGTTGGTGACGGGCTGTAAAGGTTTCGACGCGGAGTAGGTGTGGTCCGGAGTTTAGGCAGACGTGCGCTGGGAGCGCGTTTGGGCAGCGCTGCCGCAAGGCCCGGTACTGCTTTTTGTTAGTGGCGTTGCTGTGAGTATGGTTCCTGCTAGTCGCCGTCATGTAAGTAGTACACACGAAAGAGAATCTTCTGTAAACGGTTCAGGAGACTACCTTGTACATTTCGTCATTTCCAGCTCGTGAAACCCTCACGTCCGAGGTCCGCCGATTCACACATGAGCGTAGTTGTGCACTCCATAAAGTAATGCCTTTTGCTCACTCTCCCAGAGAAGTCGCTGATGCGTAGTTTGCGATGGCATTCTGTTGTAGCTTGCAAAAGATGTCAGCCTACGGATAGAAATGACGAAGTTCGAAAAGTCGAGACATAACGGGTGGTGGCCTTATAATGCCAAGCGGTGTACCTGATACGCAACGTGGCCGCATGGAGCAGGTGGCGTGCGCTGTAGAGGGTACCTGGAGGGGCAACAGGCAATGAACCCAGAGCTAAAACGGTGTGGTGGAGGATCTGACGTACAGCTATTTGTGTACCCGACAATACAGGGTGAGTGACTTTGCTTTCTGCACGGGTACACATCACACTTTATGTACCTACATAGCTGGGAGTAGGTACCTTCTAAATATCACCTATGTTAGTATTACTTTGTGATTTTCGCCGATGAAGCACAGGCACAGCCAGCGAATAGGTTATTATTTCTGTCAAAGTTGTAACATACTAGTCATTCTCTCGTGCTGCGTGTCTTCATCATCATCTTGGTCATCCTCTTCCTCGGTTTTCTCTTCATCTCTACTCGTGCTCGGTTCTAGGTATCCGCCACTCTCTGCCTCCACCACAATCAACCAGGACAAGCCTTTCCCCACGCCTACGGGTCCGCTTCCTTCCCCTTCACCCTTTCCCGTCGAAACTCTACCGCAAGGCCAGCTCAGCTCAGTCAAACCCCCTCCGTCATCGCCACGAGATCCCGTTCTCGCTGTCTGCACGCAACCGTATCCTCGCCCAACAGCGCCCAACTCACCCTTCGCCTCCGATTCTCGTCTTCTTCGTACCAGAACCCCCCAACCTGAGCGAATCAAATCGAATACGCGGCCGCCAATTTTACAGTCTTCTGCCCCCGAGACGGAAACCCTCAAGCCCGCCCCTCGCATAAACGCCTCGTCCGCCGCCGCCGCCGCTGCCGCCGCCGACACCATCGAGCAGCCAGTCCGCACCTTGTCAAACGAGCATAAATGACGATGCCAAACAATCGCAACTATGACTTCCTTGTACGATTTATTTCTGAATTCTTCTCCTACCCTGAGGGCTGTCAAGTTGCGGTCTTGCTTGCACTTGCGTCGTCACCCCAACTGTCCACCGACTCCTGAATACTGAATTGCGCGGCTTTGTCTGCGCACTGTATCCCAGCCTCCAATACACTTGCAGACCCAAAATGGATTGACTCGGCTAATCATGCGCGCGCTTGTCACTGCATCATTTACAGATCAAGCTCCTGCTGATAGGCGACTCGGGCGTGGGCAAGTCTTGCTGCTTGCTGCGCTTTAGCGAAGACTCCTTCACACCCTCCTTCATCACCACGATCGGCATCGACTTCAAGATCAGGACAATCGAGCTCGATGGCAAGCGTGTCAAGTTACAGATTTGGGATACCGCCGGCCAAGAACGCTTCCGAACCATCACCACGGCCTACTATCGCGGTGCCATGGGTATCCTGCTCGTCTACGACGTCACCGATGAGCGCTCTTTCAACAGTACGTCTGCCCCTGCACTTGCTTCGAGCAAGTCGACACCCTTTTCTCCTATGAGCGCAATCACTGACCAACATAGACATCCGTACTTGGTTCCAAAACGTAGAGCAACACGCTACCGAGGGCGTCAACAAGATTCTTATCGGCAACAAGTGCGACTGGGAGGACAAGCGTGTCATCTCCGAGGAGCAAGGCCAGGCCCTCGCCGACGAGCTTGGCATACCCTTCCTTGAGGTCTCGGCAAAGAGCAACATCAATATCGACAAGGCCTTTTACAGTCTGGCCGCGGACATCAAGAAGCGACTCATTGACAACTCAAAGAACGAGACCGGCTCTTCTGGGGGTGTCAATGTCGGCGACAAGACGGAAGGCGGTATGGGTAGCAAATGCTGCTGAGAGTCGACGCCTCCGCGAAGCGGAGAAGAGCCAAGCATGGCAAAGACAAGTAGGAGAAGACAGGATATGCGGGAGGAAATGGGTTACAAGCGAAAGATGGATTAATTTTTTTTTTGGCAAGGATAGACGCACAAGAGAGACAAGGAGAATGAGGAATGAAGCAAACTTTCCCGTCGACATTACAACCCCACGACACTCGACAACAAACAATACTACTTACTACCCCGATTTTCCCAGCCCAGGGGGCAAGGGAGACATGCTACAAACACCCGAGAGAGCCTTTTCTGTTAGTTTACTATTTATTTACATTTTTCCTCTTGTAAAGCTACGTGGTTTGAGTGATTTGTCTATCTGTTTGTAACGTGGATTCTTGACGTTTTCACATCTATCAACACAGTGTCAAAGTAGTCAATGTCAAAAGCACAAGGCTATCTTTCTCTCCTTTTATATTTGTCTTTCTACTCAAAGCTTACATATGATACTAAATATACACGGATTGCCTCCATCAATAGTCCACCACCTCTGTTCGCACAAAGTGCCGCGGTGCCCCGGCCGGCGGCGGCACATGGTGGCCGCCTAGCCATCGCGCGTTCCACAGGCGATGAAAGCGCTGTGCCTCGCTCACGTCCCGAAACGCGACGACGAACCGGCGCAGCGCCGCGCCCTCCATGTGCCGCGCAACGCGCCGGAGACCTTCTCTCTTGCGCAGCGTCGCGTGGCGCTTCTTTTCCGCGGCCGCGTTTTGCTTGCGGGCGCTGTCCCACTCGTTCCACTCTAGCACGCCCTCATCCTGCTCCTCGTAGACGTGCTCGTCCTGCTCCCCATTCCCGTCCGTGGCCTGCCCGATGGCGCCGACTTGAACGGTGAGGCGCTGCAGCTGCGCGTGCAGGTCGGCGGCGAGGGGATGCGCGCGGAGCTGCTCAGCCGCGGTGTCGCCGCCGCCGTACTGCCTCACGGCCGAGCGGACGCGATCGAGCGGTGCGGCCGGCGCGACGTCGAGCAGCACGACGGGCGGGCGCTCGCCGAGGCCGTCGTTGGCGACGAGACTGCGAATCTTCTCGCCCACGGGGGCGGCGGCGACGCGGCGGTGCGTAAGTGTGACGGGCTGCACGCCGGGGGTGACGGTGAGCCCTGCGAGCTGCGCCTCGAGGTCGTCCTGCGTGGCGTCGTCCGGGACCAGCCCGGGGGGCAGCTCGCTCCGCCAGAGGCCGGTGCGGGAGCGCGCGCGGACCTGCGCCAGGTCGCAGAGGCGCTGGAAGCGAAGGGCGTAGGCGGTCGCGGCCAGGGCGCTGGAAAAGGTCAGGTTATAGGTGCCGGTGGGATTCAGCGTCGTGCGGTCACGGACTTGCTGCACTGTGAGGAGAGGGTTAGTAGGGGAGGAAGAGGAAAGGGGAGTTGGCGATGAGCCTGCATAGGTGGTGGCGACTTACCCTGTTTTATTGATTGGTTCCATTTGGACAAGTCGTTGTCGGCGATGCGGTAAAAGTCGGAGGCGTGGACACTGGTGCTTAGGCCGTCGATTCGAAGCATGTTGTACGATTTTGAGACTGCGAGGGCATCTTTCTTGGCGAGAGCCTGGCTGGTTGCGGCCACCAAATCCGTAGAGTCGTCGGTGGGCTCTGCAACAACGTCCGTCGAGTCGTTCAGAGGGATTCCCGCAAGATCCATGTATTCGTAGCTGCGATCCCGCCTCTGTAATAGCGGCCACTTTTGAGCACTTGCATCCGTCGTCTCGCCGTCTTCGAGGTCTTGCTCGTCCCTTATATCGTCCTCTAGCTCGGGGCTTCCTGGACGTCTCTTTAGCAGCGACCACTGACCCCCATCACCCGCCCGCCTGGTATCCGCGGCCCTCTCGCCGTCTGTGAATTTCAGGCCGTCAAAGCCTGCGGCGGCGAACTGCTCTGGGTCCAGGCCTTCGAGCGCCGCGGCCACCTCCTTCTGCTGCGCCGGCGACAGCTTGCCCTCGACAAGCTTCCTGCGCAGGTTGCGCTGGGCCTGCTGCCGCTGCTGCACCACAGGATCCGGTCGCGGTGTCCAGTCGTTCCATTTGTTGCGGCGATCATTGGTCCTCGTTCTACCGCGCGGCGCGACGGTGTAGCTCGGCCTATCTGGGAGGGTGCGGTCGTCGCCGCCGCGGGAAGAGTACAGCCGCGAGCCCCTGGGACAGCAGAAGGTGGCTGCACTCCGTAAGCGCGGCCATTTCGAATGGAGCATGTGGGCTACTTGTGTATTTGAAATCGATGGCGCATTGGGACAGTAGCTGTCGACGTCTGCAAAGTTCGTTGTGTACTGGACGTTGAAGGTGCAAGTTGGAACGAAGTCCTTGGCCGAAGGTAAAAGTGCTTGCGCAGCGCCCCACCACCGCGGCGTCAAATGCTCCTCCAGCAAATCTACAGTCCTGCAACGCTTCATAGTATCAAATACTTTCGTCCTCTATTCCATTGGCTTCGCATTTCGCAACAATCTTGAATGACTTGGTGTTGTTCTACCATTTCGCACGTGTTCCGAGCTGACGCAGCTGATCATCTGGCCCCTGTGAGCTGTGCGCTCCTCCACACTCTCAGAATGTCAGCTCGGTAAAGAGTTGTCCTATCTCCGGCCACACATGGCTGGCCAGCTTTATCGCAGTCTAGAAGTTGTCGATTGTTCCATGTTTCGAAATGGACAAGGCGATTGGCCTCATGAGCCTCGCAGCCGTTGCGCTTCTTACGCGTCAATGTCTGCGTGTCAAAAGTAGAGCTGGTCAGTCACGTCAGCTCTATCAGGATGAGGATGGAGTCGCCACGCAAGGCTTGGAGGCCGAAGCGCGCAATTCAGCTTCAGTCAAATTCTTTCTAAATGCCGCCGCTGCAATTGGAGCCTCCATGTCAATTCTAGATGTGAGGCGTTCCAGCACTACTGGGCGATGGAGTGTGCTAGCCGCGGCTGTCTCGCGAGTTGGCATATGGGTATGAAGTTGAAAGCTAATCTCGCAGACCTGATACTAACTGAATTCTAGCTTCTCCTTGCTGCTCAAGCTCTCACGATTGCTAATGAGGTGGGCACACGTGAGCGATACAGGCTAGGCATCTGTGCAGCTATATCGGCCGCTATTCTTACGATGTATGTCATGTATTCAGAATCAAAGATGGACCTCGATCTCTCGATCCGGACGGCAGAAAAAGTTTGCGCTCTAGCAATTGGGCTTTATTCATTGACCCTGCCTCGAAGCCCGGCCGTGTACAAAGACGGTCGTCCCGTCGATCATCAGAGTGGCACCTCCATCATATCTTTGCTTTCATTCTCTTGGTATCCTCTATACCGACCCGAGTTCTTAGAACTCGAGAGTTTAAGTTTGCGTGCCTTGCCTATCCTGCCTCCTTCTCAAAGAATCCGAACTGCACAGCGAAACTTTATACTGTGCGCTTCCAGCGACAGACTCTTGTCGCAACTCATCTGGACATGGAGGCACTCTCTCTTTCTTCAGTGGTCACTTACTCTGCTGCACAGCGCATCTCAATTTGCAGGGCAATATCTGCTCCAGCGGTTACTAGGCTCCCTTGAGCGACCTTTTGCGCAGCAGCAGTACTCCATGGGTTATGCGTTGTCCCTGGGCTTGGCTCTCTTGTTGGAGAACATGTCTGCAGGGTGGACTACTTGGGTCACCCAGGCAAAGCTAACTATTCCTATGACTGCACTCCTTAAAGGTGTTCTGTTTGAAAATATGACGAGAAGGCGAAGCTCACAGCAAGCTGCGCCACAGGCCGCAAAACGCAAAGACGTGCTCTCTTTGGGGAGCTTAATGTCGAACGACTGGTAAGTGCGGTCATTCACAAGGCCAAACAGGGCTAACCATTGCAGCGCGTTGGTATCACAGGCCTGCATCTCGAGCCAACACTGTCTTAAAGCTGCCTTTAAGCTCCTGTTCGACGTTACCTATCTTGTTCATCTTATCGGTCTCAAACACATTGTCATAGGCAGTCTCTTTCCTGTCATATTATTCCCTCTTTCCAAACTGCTTGCCCATCAGCATAGGCTGGCAAAGTTGGAGCTGTCACATTTGCATACTGCTTTTTCCTCTGAAGTATCTGAGCTGCTTCGAAGTCTGCGCCAAATCCGTCTGTCCTCCATGGAAGAGCTCTGGCAACAGCGAGTCGCCGAATCTAGAGCTCGCGAACTGAGGCAAACATGGCATTGCGGAATGATCTTGGCAATGCTGACTCTAGCGGCCAACTTAGGACCGACTCTACTGATAGCGGTGTCGCTGTCCTCATATGCGCTGCAAGTTGGCCATCTTAGCCCCTCGCTTGCTTTTGCTTCTATTGGCTTGTTTCGCAACCTTCATGCGGTTTTTCAAGAATTGCCCGCCACGGTCGCGAGTCTACAAGAGTCCTTCACAGCGAGCAAGCGCATCGAAAAATATCTGCACCAATCCACTAAATCGCGAGTTCACAACAGCGCCGACTTGACCACCCTTGAGGATGTCAAGATCACCTGGCCAAATTCAAATATCGCTGTAGGCTCATCAAGCTCATCCTTCCGTCTGAACAATGTAAATCTGCACTTTCCGGAAGGACAACTCAGTATCATCACCGGCAAGACTAGTTCCGGCAAGGGCCTATTACTCTCCGCACTCCTTGGTGAAGCTGACATCGAAGCTGGAAAGTCCAATCTGAATTTCGGATCAGTGGCTACAAAGCAAATGAAAGCCCCCCCGCCCGATTTTGCGTATGTATCGCAACCTCCATGGATAGAAAACCGAGCCATTCAAGAAAACATTATTTTCGGGAACAGATTTGACAAAGATCGATATATGGCTGTTCTACGTGCCTGCGCCCTGGAGAAAGATCTTGAAACACTTCCTCATGGAGACATGGCTATGGCCGGCGTCAACGGCGGAACTCTTAGTGGTGGTCAGAAATGGCGAGTTAGTCTGGCCAGAGCTCTGTATTCCCGGGCCCGGGTCCTTGTGCTCGACGATGTTCTCAGCGCAGTTGACCCTCATGTCGCGACATGGCTTTGCAAACATGCCTTGTCAGGCCCGTTGGTTCGTGGCCGCACAGTGATTATCGCGACTCATCACCTGGCTACTTGCATGCACTTGGCGAGTTATCTGGTTACAGTCGATTCCGGCACTGCTTCGGGTCGTGTTGTTACACCCCGACGTGATTATGGATTGCTGAATACCGATATTATGCCTAGGTCCGCAACCAGCAGCCCCAAACCAGATCCTCTAGCGCACTCCATCGACGCACACAAAAAGCATCCCGCCGTCTCTAGGCGCTCCGTCCTGCGGATCTTTACCATTTACCTTTTGGGGAGCGGGCCATGGCCTGTTCTGCTCGCTGTCTTGACAACCCTTGCGTGTCGGCTTCTCGCAGCGGGAAACTCATGGTGGTTGACGAAATGGACGTCGAATAAAGAGCTCGAAGAGATGAGCCTCCGGTACAGCTTGTACATCTACCTAGCTCTGTCGGTCTGCGCCGCCATTGCCGTGGCGGTGCATGCCATGGCTGTCCAGGGAGTCAGCCAACGGGCATCGGACGTGCTGTTTCGAAAAACAGTGCAGAGCATGATATGCAGTCCTTTGCGATGGATAGACAGTACGTCGCTTGGGAAGCCGTTGCACAGTCTGGCCTCTGACATTTACTTAATCGATCACCGAGTTGCGGCCGGTTTGAGTGATTTGCTGCGAATCGCTATGCAGCTCATCCTGGTAGTTTTCACTAGGTACGTGGCAAACTAGTCTTGGCCAACATTTCACTGACAATAGCAGTGGAGTCGCTACACCTCAGACTATTGCCATGATGGTTATCATGATGGGCTTCTACTTCAAGATAACGACCAGACACCTTGGAGTGTCAAAACGCCTCAACAAGCTCATCCCGCTGGCAGCACAGCCAATTCTAGAGCACGCAAACTCTGCCGAATCCGGAATTACGACGATTAGAGCTTTCAAGAAAGAACCGATATATGTCAAGCGTATGTATGATCTGTTGGATGTGGACATGGGTCTGAGCTGGCACATCACTCTAGGACAGAGGTGGATTCATGGCCGATATGGCATTCTCGGCTCGCTATTCGTCTGCGCCACCGCAGTGTCTTTGGTGCTTGCAGGCGCCGATGCTGCGGCGGCAGGTTTCACAATCAACGTGGCCCTTCAATTTAAGGCCACTATGAGTGGCTTGATGGGCAAAATTAACCTTCTCGCAAGCGGCGCTCGCGCCATTGACCGCGTACTGGACATTGCCGAGGCCCCAACAGAGAGGCAAGGTGGCGAGGATGCGGCCGCTTCTTGGCCAGCTTCTGGCAGGCTCGAGGTCAAAGAAGTGACTGTTCGTTATGATGCAGACTTGCCGCCCGTCCTTCGAGGCATTACGTTCTCACTCGCGGCACGTGAACGTCTTGGCGTTGTAGGGCGCACAGGTGCCGGTAAAACAAGCCTCGTCAATGCTTTGCTTCGCTTTATCGACGTCGAAGAGGGAAGCATACTTGTGGACGGGGTGGATACTGCGTCGCTCAAGCTTGCTCGTCTTCGAAGCTCCATCTCTGTGATAGCGCAAGATCCATTCTTGTTTTCAGGCACCCTCCGCGCTAATTTGGCTATCCGTGGGCCCAGATCTGATGAGGAGCTGAGAGCAGCGCTAAGAAAGGTTTCTGTGCAGACGACGGACGGGCAGGATGCAACTGACCTTTTCGACAATCTGGACATGGCTGTGCAGGCGGGCGGCGAGAATCTCTCGCACGGCCAGAGACAGATGGTCTGCCTTGCCAGAGCAATCCTAAGCCCGCAGCGGATCGTGATACTGGACGAAGCGACCAGCGCCGTGGATCGGGCGACGGATGCCATGGTCCAGGAAGTTATTCGCCGGGAATTTGCAGAATCTACCATGATTATCGTGGCCCACAGGCTGGCTACAGTGGCTGACTTGGACAAGGTTGTGGTTCTGGATGAAGGCATGGCTGTGGAGATTGGATCTCCGGCTGAGTTGATGCAGAAGAAGGGCGTGTTTTGGGACATGGTGAATCAGAGCGGCGATGCCGACAATGTACGAAGAGTCATTGAGAAGGCTGGGAGCTGACAAAGTGAGTTGGGTGGGCATTGCAAACGCACATGTGACCTGGGCAGAGAATCACAAGAATCCCGTGATTGGCTGAAACCCCTTTTACAATATAAGTTGTGTACAAATTTTCCTTGTTTTCCGTGGGGTTTTCAATTTTATTTTATTTTATTTTATATTTTTTTTTGTCGTCATTGCTACCTTTGCTGCAGCGGTTTCGACTGATAGCTGGGAAGGGGGTGCCGGAAAGAATTGGAAGAGAACGTATGGGAGTGATATATACAGAGCCAAAGCAACAAAAGTTGTTATAATTAGAATAGACATACAACGAGCGTCTTTCTTGTGACGGCTCTCTCTGGGACGGCAAGTGGCGATGCTTCACTGATCAGAGGTGCTAAATGATGGCGCACAACTCCACCGAAAATCCACAATCTGGGCTCAACTCTGTCAAACCTCACGACTTCACACCACCAGCGCACAACAAGACGCCGACCCTGCGCGCGACCAGAAACACATGCACAGCTCCGGGCCACGCCTCAAAAATGGCGTCGATCTCCAGCTCCAGACGGCCTTTTACGACCAGAACTGGAGCACCGTCGTGCGGCTCGCCGAGAAGCGCGCCAAGATGGTGAATGACCCATATTATGAGGTGAGAGCTGGCGCGGCCTCATAGACTCCAATCTCGGGCGTCGGAAGCTTGAATATACCGAGTATCGATTCCCGCAACAGCTGCTGACCTTCCGACAGGTCCTCAAAGTATGCGCAGAGAGCCAGCTCGACGACCCGGCGGCCAAATATGCCGCCATGACGGCTCTGCTCACCTACGCCCAGGACGGCACCGTGATCAAGGACGCAGACGGAATCGATCTTCTTGAGTGGGCTACGTGTGACTTGTTAGAGGAGCAGGATTTTCCAAAGACGCTAGGGCTTCTGCGAGTTCGTGCAGCCAAGGCCTCTCCCAAGGATAAGAGCCAAACGACGAGATGTCTCGAATCTTGCCTTTTACACTGGGACCTTGTCAGCGCGCAGCAAGTATGGATTTGAAGCTCCAGAATCATGTCTGCACTTACTGATGGATGGACTAGATTGCTGCTCTGATTGATAAATCATTTCCACAAGAGAGGGCATTTCTCTTCTGGAACATTGCCATTACCCACCTTCTCGCTGTATGTCCTCTCTGGCCAAAGAAACCAATAATTATTGACATTTCATAGATATCCCCACAGTGTCCGCCGGAAAAGAAAAAGCTGTACGGAATGTTGGCGCAGAAACAAATCGAGCGCGCCGCTCAGGCCACGGAGCAGGCAAGTTGCTCCCGCTCGCGAGAATTGCAGCCGCTGACCGTGCCCTAGGCCGAGGACAAAAAGGCGCTTCCGTCCCG
The DNA here is from genome assembly GCA_038367545.1 of Beauveria asiatica. NCBI lineage: Eukaryota > Fungi > Ascomycota > Sordariomycetes > Hypocreales > Cordycipitaceae > Beauveria > Beauveria asiatica. The sequence continues at coordinate 3,158 of JAAHCF010000316.1, read as the reverse complement.
TGCTATACAAACAGAAGAGGAAATACTGCTGTTGTACGAGATTGTCGGCACCCATGGTACTATGGCAGACTTTGCCAAGCTTCTCGACAGCGCCTCTTTTAGCCCCGTCGAGCAGCTCAAGCAAGGTCGTAAAGAGCCCCTGGTATACGCCATCAAAAAGCTGCAAAAGGACGAAAATTGGAAAAGTCTTTTTGATGTTTGTCAAACTTGTCTATCGGTATCGGATGAACAGGGAGTGCCAACATTGCAGGCGTCTGACTGGGACGTCTGGCGGCACTTCATTACAGCTGCTGGCCGAATACAAGATTGTTACGCGCAGTATGTATTTTCACTCTTTCTCCAGTTTATGACTTTTTTTCTAACATTTCACAGAGCAACTGCGGCAGTTCAAGACCTGCTTCTTAAACTGTCCAAGGCGGCAGACTCGAAACCCATGTACAAGCGAAACGTCATGCTTGCACGTGTCTCTGCGAGCTTCCAGCTGCTGGAGTCTGAGCATCCTGATGCGATAGACTCTAGCCCTTCATCGCTGCGACTGCGCGAGCTCGTCAAATATATCAACAATCAGGCGACTTATCCCTCATGCTTTGATGATATCCGCCTGTTTGCAGAGCAGCTCGATCCTAGCGGCATTGACTACCTCGCCCACCACCACTTTTTGTCACGAGAGCCGAGTGACAATCTCCCAGAGCTTAGGAGGCAGATTCTGGCCCTCAAGCTGCGATACTTTGCTGCGACATGCCCGCAGACTTGCACCACCGCTGGCACAACGAGCGAACGGCGCGCATGTCGGGAACCACTATTCAAGAATGTCTATCAAGCTAGCATGGCATTGCACAGGTATATCAGCACAATATCCTCCTACACGTCTCAGTCGACAAAAGATGTTCAGTCCGAGGTCGCTCTCGTTGCCGCATTCTGCCTCGTTGGACTGGCCGATCAGCTCTCGTCTTCACTTCCCACGACTGAGGCTACGCAGTATCTAGTGCAGGCGCTTCTCCTCCTTCAGCAGCAGCTCAGCTCATCCCCAAAGCACAGCCAAATATCTCTGCTGCTCGTCCAGCTCCACCTGCGCGTCGGATCCGCCACCGAAGCGCTCGCCGTCTGGGACACGCTGGCCGTGAAGCGCACCATCATGGACTCACTCGCGCCGCTGTTCTACGACCGCCTATCGACGGTGGCGCCAGGCATGACCTCACCGCTGACTGACGCCGGCTGGCAGCTGATGGCGTCGATCAAAACGCACTACCAAACATCGCTCAAGATGCGTATGCCGCGGCGGTTGATTGACGCGTTCCAGGACGGCAGTTACAGCAGTGTCTTGGCGGTGCCAATGTATATTGAGAATCTGCGCGTGAGCTGTACTCGAGCCATGAGCCTGGTGGAGAGTGTGCGATCCGAGCGATTGTTTGGAGTTACAGACACGGACTTGTTCAGTGATTCGAGATTTAGTAAGTGTGACAAAGGAGGGTAACGAGTTGAAACTGACCGGTTCGGCTTTAGCTGAAGTTTGCGACGATACGAGCATGAATGAAATCATCGACTACGGATCATTCCCATCATGGAACCACAGTGCCACCCCCGCCATCTACGAACGGCTCAGGCTTGGACCAGCTCCAAGTGTAGGTACTTTTCTGTAGATATTCGGACAGTGCTGACATTTCTTAGAACCGCAGATCCCATCTCTCCCTGCTCGCAGAGGCATTCCAGCAGACCATAGCCTACACGCCGCCCTCCTTCTACAAGGTGCCCGTGGCAGGTTCCGTGGCAGACCAAAACTACGTCATCGAGTCCCTCGGGCAAATCGCCAACTCGTTTTCAAAATTTCTCCCCGACTCGGTCTCTTCCTTGACCGATTCGGAGCTGCACTACTTTCAAGTTGTCAGCCTGCTGTCCTCCCTCGTCCCGCTCTGCGTGGGCCGCGCCAGCGGCCTCAACGAGCTCGTCAACCAGCTCACCAGTGCCGCGACCGCCTCCCTCGACAGCCAGTGCGACTACCTCGCCGCGCTGGCCTCTGGCACCGGAATTAGCCACGCAATGTCGCTGCTCCAGTCGCTGCACCGGGTCGTGCTGCTGCGCGACACTGCCGTCGCCGTCCGAAACACGGCGCAGTGGATCGTCGGCTTCCACGAGAAGCAAAAGGAGCGCGACCGCTCGGGCCAGAGCAACCTTCCCAAGGACGTGGTCGCGCAGACCAAGGCGCTGGGCGCGGCGGCGGACGATGCGCTCAGGCAGTGCAGGTCGTGGATCATGCGACTGGCGCAGGACACCAAGTCGGGCGGCGTGGTGGAGAGGGAGATTAAGAGGTTTGTGTATGGCGGAGAGGAGGGCAGGCTTCTGCAAGGCGTCGTGACGGACGGCACCGTCTTTGATTTGGTAGGCAGCTGGCGAAAGAGTCTGGCTGGATGGCAGGGAGTTCACTGGCAGTAGGACAGGGAACTAAGCGATGTAGATGGAGTTGAGGGCCGCTATCAGCGCTTGTGCAAATATAGAAAATTTACTATAGATTGGTATTAAAAAAGGAATTACTCGAATAATTGTATTTGCGCTGGGCGCAGCGCTCGATTGCGTGCGCAATCAAAAGCAAGTCGGCGAGCGATCAATGACACCGTAGGGGCACACTGGCCGTCCAACGTTTATTTTGATCAATCGGTAGAACTCTTTCTACTCGGTAGTTAGTTCTCGTAAAGACCCAATCTCATCACGGCGATGGATCGCGGCGGAGTGAAAGGAAAGGGCGCTGCGCATAAGCCCAGCATAACGATTACCGATTTAGGACATCAATTCCAAACTGTAAGCTGACAGACAGGATTGTGGTAAGGCAAAATCAAATATAAATACCGACACCAAGGGTGTGTACATTTCCAATTCTCATTGCTTTTCATTCTTCATCTACTAGGAACCGATTTCTGCAGCCACTCCTCGCTGTACACAAAATGGCTTCCCGCCAAAAGACGGTCCTCATCACCGGGTAAGGAACCCCCCCCCCCCGGGGCGACAGGAACAACCACACCAAAACAAGTGCCCTAAATACCGACTAACTAACAAACCATGGCCAGCTGCACGCCCGGCGGTATCGGCCACGCGCTGGCCCTGCAATTTCACGCGGCCAGTTACGTCTCTTTCCTTTCCTTTTTTTTTTTTTTTTTTTTTTCTTT
>JAAHCF010000315.1:0-42015 GCA_038367545.1 Beauveria asiatica | reverse complement strand
TAATAAAGTATCTATTTTTAGTAACTTATAGATTTATATATATTTTTAGTATTAGTTATTAATTATATAAAAAATACTAAAAATACTAATTTAGTACTTAATTTCTAACCCTGATCGCAGCCACAGATAAGTGGTTCCCCGCACAGAGCTCTTATACTTGAGGAATTCACTTACATACCTACCCGTTTCCTCGCAGCTGCCCAAGTGATCCGACAATATTCACAGTGCATTAGTCGTATAGTGCCGATCAAACCAGCCATGCTCGCCGTCGCGCTCTACTCGCCTTTTCGCCACAGGCAATAAGGCAATCAAGACTCGTCCCGGCTAGCCCAGGCTTCAAGGGTCATTCTTAACCACCCATATCAGGAGAGAACTAAACAAACGGTTCTTTACGCGGCAGATACGTTCCGCAAGTTAGATAGGTACTAACCAGAGACAAAACCAATAGGCACCGAGGACGCGCAGGAAAACCCTCCTTCAAAAAGTCCAGCGAGGCGTGAATCATCAATTACGTTGTGTAAAGTCACGTACGATTCGCATGCTGATAAAAGGTGGGACAATGAACATTAATCTGTCTCCCAAAATAACTACTTCTCCCTTTCCACCTATTTCGCAGCACCATTTTTGCACTGTTCGTACGCCTGGTAACCTTCCTCACCGCATTCTTTTATTCTGTTTGGTTCCTTTGAAAACTTGACGCACTCCTTGACCCTGTCCTGCTGCACCTTTCTGCACCGCGCGAGGTTCTCGGGACTGTTTCGGCCCAGTGTCTTGGCCACATCATCCTGGTACTTTTCGACGAATTGGGTGCTTAGACGCTCGACGAGGTCCAGTGCTTGCGCTTCCGCCTTTTCTAAATCTTGTTCAGCCAGCTTGGCCTAGCACCGGGACATTAGCATCAAAACGTCTTGGCAATCATTTGTTGGGGGTCGGTGAGTTCCAAACATACCCATGTCTTGCATGCCTTGATCATCTTGATCGCGGTAAAAGACATTGTGCGCTTTGCCTTGTCGTCTAGATGCGGGGCTGTAATTGAAGAGTTAGACATTTACATCAAAGGTTGTTACCTTCAAGTGGGATCCCTACCGGATGAGAGTATCTTCTTTTGCTCCTCAACCTTGACCATGATGGCCAAGATCTCAAGAGCCTAGAATCAGAGGTCAGAATGGATACCGAGGTGGATTCCGTTAGACAACTTACATATAAATGCGCAGTATCATAATCAGGGATCTCTGGGCTGTCCTCCAGTTCACTGAAGCCTGGGACTGTTTCGTATTCATCTAGAAGGGGGCTATTGAAGCTGTTAGCGAGGGGTTCTCTCAGTCTTTGGTGAGATACGCTTGTCCATTTCTTACCCGTAAGCATAGTCGTGTTTGCAGGCATAGCTCTCAAACTTGTCGGCCCACGCCTTGACCTGCCCGAGCACTGCCTCTGCAGATCCAGACGGAATATCCTTGGGTGATCCTTCCTTTTCTCCCATGAAGATACCGAGCTCGCCTTGGTAGAAGAGTGACACATCCACATTAGTATGCCTGTTCACTTCTTCCATGCTCTTCTTCACGTCTGCGGTCAAGTCTCCGCTGACGCCCCAGAAGCTCAATGAAGCCTCAGCACTAGACAAAACAAGTATCAGTATTACTTTCGGATTTTACAATGTTTGACTGGGAATTTTAGATAAAACTTACTGTGCCTTGAGATCTGATGTCTTGGTATTATCTTTGGAAGTGAATGTGACGCGGGCAATCATCTTGCCGCCAGTCTTGAAACCTGTTCGTTTTCCGGCTTTGATTAGTGAGAAATCTTGGAAAACCAGAGATGAGATGTTTACCATGAATCCAACGGTTTCCAAACTCTTGAGAAAATTGACCGGGCTTATATCTCGCCTTATTAAGCTCGAATCCACCCGGTGTAGTCATCTGTCTCGCAACATCAAGAAAAGCAACATATGTTAGGCTGTTTTTGGCAAACTTTAACCAAGCGTTAGTAGTTTTCTTGCCATGTTCCAGAGACCTATAGTGTATGAATCTTACTTTTGCCTGGTTCAGGTAGTTACCAGACACAGAAGCACTCTGGCCCCAACCCGAGATAGTTGCGCCACCGCTGATACCGAGAAGCTTCAAGTAGGAACTGCAGCGGATGTTAGCCAGAGTCTTGCATGACCGCGTACATCGAGCGCATACTCGTAATCTTCGGTGAACTTGTACTCCTTTCTCAAGATGCCAGGGCACTTTGGATCCTCGGCCCGAGTTTGTATCTCATTCGTCTCAAGCAGTCTGTCCTTTTCCTCCTTTTCCTTCTTCCTTTGCTCTTTCAATTCCTTCAAATTGGCAGCGACACGGTCTTTGATATCATTGGGCTTGGGTACCTCAAAGTATTGCGTCGCGTCGACACCATTGAAGTCCTCTATTTCGGTGGTGGGTGGAATAAAGTCAAAGATTGCTTCAGTTTGAGTCGTCTCATTGCCGGCGGCAACACTCGCTCCATCTGTCATAGCCCTCTTCTTGTTCTTGGACCAGATAACGGCGTCGACAATCTTGCCCTTCTCTAGGAAAGTGTTGTACCTATTTAAAGTCAGAAACCCCCTTTACTTTCTTGTTTTCTTTTTTTTTTTCAACAAGAAATAGCCTCAAGACTTAGAGTACTTACCCCTGTCCTCTGGTCAGGAGGCCAATGCCTTTGTTTTTGTTCTGGTTGCCCACCCTTGCAGGCGGACTGTCAACCTTCTCTGGCTGTTCTTTGCCCGAATCGTCGGATGGCTTGTCTGCCTCCTGGCCTTCCTCTCGTCTCTCGGGCTCAACCGCATATTCTTGATTCTCTTCCACAAAGTCAACCTAGGTTCAAAGAACAAGTCAGCTTTTCACATAAAATTCTGAACACAAAGCAGCAGGTAATGTAATGCTTACGTGGCGGTGCTCTATAATCTGCTTGAGCACTTCATCTGAGAACCTGCCCGCGTAGCCGTGAAAACCAATAGCGTCTGCGCGATAGGTATGTTCAATACCCTGACCTTGGTTCGAATCGTCTCTGCTGTTTACTCTCTTATGCAATTTGTTGACCCAGTCGATATGCTCGTCAATATGTCTAGTTTCCAGGCCTGTCTTCAGGACCACGATATGACTGTAAAGTAGATTAGCATCAAACTTCTGTCATGGTCTGACAACTTATATAACAAGGCGGACTGAGTTCTTACCCAAGTGACCCGGCCGCGCCATTATTGGAGGATTCAGATTCTGCTGCTCCCGCTATGCGGAGTAGAGTAGGCCCAAAGGCAAGCGACCAATACACAGGCTTCATTATGGAATTCTAACAGAATGCGTAATGTAGAGCCTGAGGTATAAACGAGTGTATCTTGAGGTGAGCTATTGATAGAATGAAATGGGATTTCAGGGTGTGGGGAAGAGAGGTCTTATAAGAAGTGCAGTCAAGTAGAAGCCGATACGAGGCCTGTGGTCCCGAATAGCCCGGTAATCCCGGGGCCGAGCAAATAGAACTACCCATCACCAGCAGAATGATGCATATGCTTTTCTGATCCTTGAAATTGCATTCATGCTAGTATACGGCCTCCAAGCACTGTTGCTTTACTAGTATAGTTGCGCCGCGACAATGCGAGTCAGCTACAACAACGCTAAAAGGAACAGCCACAGCCACCAGAGACTTGATCAATCCTCTCTAGTTACCGAGATTAAGTAGCATCGCCGATCATGCGCAGCATTGTATCCTTTGGTAGCACGGCCGTAAACGAAACCGTATTTTGAGTAGACGCTCCGGCTTCACCATGCTCGCGTGACGCGGCACTTACACTAGCCATGGGATCAATTAATTCCACAACAGACTTAAAAGCTGATCGGTTCACTTGATCCAGGAACCGGCTTGCGGCTTGAGGACCACATGGCATCAGAAAACTAGCCTATTTTTGGCCATTAAAGTTCTCAAACAAGGCTAGTGTGGGGGCATGATATCGACATCTGCCAGGTTGCTTATACATGGGGTGATGAGGACCTGAAAGATCAAGGCCATGTCATGCACCCACCATCCCATGAGTAAGGTAAGCGGCACTTGTAGTTGCGCGGCAGTCGCTCTCATGTGAAGCTCAGGGCCTGGGATGCTTACTCGAGGCTACGTTGAGATGAAGCCATTTAGGCTATTCTTAACCGCCGAAATCGAATCCCTCCAGAAAGTATCCCACTCCCGTCTCTGAGTAAGTGCCATTCTGCATGACAGAAATCTGTATACGAAGTCTCAGTAATGCGTCACCCAATAGCCGCCAATGCCCCTTGGGAGTGGGGGTCAGAACTTGTCACAATCATGACATTCTAGTTTAAAGATGATCTATGATGGATCAAGGAAATAGCTGTTATCAATCTATTGAGTACAATATCTTTTTGATAGTTGAGATAATATTGTGAACCACTACCTATATACTGAAACCCTGTTAAGAAGCTCTGTATCCGTAGAAGGCTCGGACTCGGGCTCGTCTCCTTCAATGGCGTATCCGATACCCCACAACCTTCACGGCAATTGCACATATAGTTAGCCACATTGTTTGCCAAGCAGGGTATTCTATTGGCACACTGTTGGCACACTGTCATTCGTGCTTAAATTACCACGGCCAAGCGGCCAATTGCCGATCTATGTTCAGATGGATGCGGCACTTCAAAAGGTACCCTTTTCGGCAAGATAAGTCAACTCCACTCATACATGGCACTATTCTATTTCCATGCTTTTTTTCCATGAAGTTGCCCCTTCTCGTAATGACCAACAAGGGGATCAGACGCAACATTATGCTGAGCCTAAAGGCTCAGCCCTAGCTGTGTTGATGGCGAGGGCCGCTGCGGCTAAACATGATTTCGATTTAATTTTCTTTTTAAATTAAGCGAGTCCCGGACGAAAAGAAGGCTGTGCGCGCAATGGCATGATGCATGATTGTACTATTCGGAGGAAGCCGATCACCCTTTCTATTCTGTACCTGGCTGATAAGGCATTTTTTTTTCAGCTCGTGCGCGGCCTCTTGGATGATGGCATTTCGCGCATGGTGCCTGGTCCGTAATCTCATCATCCGAATTATTATTTTGCTTAGGATATTATATTCTCTTTGTGTTCATCATAGGCCGAGCGACTGCTGGAACAAGGCTCTCTTATAAAGCGGCCCGCCCACCCAAGTATAGCTAAAACCCCAGTCTGGTCAGCGGCCACACATTCGTTCGATACCTTTTTTACACAGTCGCTCCTTACCATCTACAAAAGTAGCACTCGCAATATGAAACCCTCAGTGGTGCTCGCTACGCTTCTGGGGTTGGCTTCAGCCGGTCCGACCCCAGCGGCCGAGCCACAAGTCCAGCTCAAGGCGCCTTGGAACCTCCGGACCATCTCTCATCGGGAAAAGCCCAGGTTTGCCATTGTGAATGTACTCCGCAACTTCAAATACTACTATCAATCCTGGACCAGCAGCGATTCATACTATGCGTACATTGTTGATTCGGGGATCCGAATCACACACAAGGAGTTTGAGGGTCGTGCTGAGAATCTTTGGACTGCCTACAAGACCAGCGACGGCAAGGACGACTTCACAGACAAGACCGGCCATGGCACTCATGTTGCTGGAATCGTTGCTTCCAAGACGTACGGCGTGGCCAAGACGGCCAAGGTGGTCGCCGTCAGGGTCATCAACGACAAAGGGCTGACGTCGACGGCGACAATCATCAAGGGCCTGGAGCAGGCCATTGCCGACATTGCCAACAAGAATCGACACAACAATGCCGTCATCAACATATCACTCGGAGTGGAATGCTCCAAGGCCATGAACGCCGTCATTGACAGGGCGTATGCTCGCCGTGATGCGAGCCAAAGAAATCCGGCCGGTATCCTAGTCGTTGTTGCCTCTGGCAACGAAGCCGTCAATGCCAACGAATGCTCGCCAGCCTCATCCCGCCAGGCCCTTACTGTTGGAGCAATCGGACCCAACTGGAACGTTGTGAGATGGTCCAACTTTGGAAGCAGTGTCGATATCTTGGCTCCCGGAGACGATATAATCTCGCTTTCCGGCAAGAGCGACACTGGCACCAGAACCCACTCGGGTACTTCAATGGCTTCGCCTCATGTCGCCGCCCTGGCTTTGAACGCCATGTCCGTCTTCTCCAAGATCAGCACACAAGTCCGTTGGTTCCTGGTGGAAGAAACCGCCACCAAGGACAAGGTTCAGGGGAACCTTCGTGGTGCGCCTAACCGAATCGCCAACAACAACAACAGCAAGCAGGACAGTTGCGAGCGCAAGGATCCCAAGAATGAAAAGGAGGACGATGAATGCTGAGCGATTGAAATTGCCGAGATAATTGGCCGATTCCCGAATTGCAACGACACGTGTCGGCGTCTTGATGAACTTGAACCACATTCCCAAGAGTCGCTGCATCTTGGACAGGGTTGGGTCCAAAATGCACAAAATTCACGTTTCAAGTCGGATTATTCTCATTCAATACGAGTTCAGTGCCATTGTTATTTGCACTCAGTCTTTGTGACTAGCTTGATGAACCGGTCGACTTTTCACATGGTTTCGTACAAGCCCATCTATCCTGTCTCTTGCTTGAGTAGCTGGACACTACCCTCTAGAGTCCTCACAGGTCCTCGTAATATTCTAAAAGCCTAACTAGATGCTCAAAGACTATACAGTCGTTACTCGTCATTGTGTTCTTCCTCTATCGGAGAATCGGCTTGGCTGTTGGGAAAAGCATGTGCAATCTTTATCTAGACCCAGAAATCTGTGCGCACGACTCTATATTGGGTGGTGCAGAACTTGTGCAAGTCGGAGCGGACACAATCCGTAGTTGGCCATCTCACATTCTTTCACCAGTCTTCTTTGGTTGTATTCGAGACAGCGAGAAAGGCGATTTGTTTTCTTTTGTTTTTCTTTTCTTTTTTCTTTTTATTATTCTTAATCACTTCACTGACATGCTTCTCCGTACTTGTCACGGCGCTACGTTGCCCCAAACTTGACCGAGATGCTCCCTGAGCCCGCGCCTACCTCCGTGTGGTGCGCCGGGTTGCCCTTGACTCCCGTCACTCGATTACGAACCTTGTCTGTCTCGACACCCTCTCCTATGACCGCCACGCTCCCCGAACTACTGTACGCCTCCACCGTGCCCTGCCAGCTGTCTGGGTAGGCGACGCGGACGCTGCCGCTACTGGACTTGTGCTTGCACACGAACCCCGTCTCGTCTGCCTTTTCGGCGCCCGCCAACGTTTCCTCTGGTGCGGTGGCGGCGGCGGCGGAAGCTGCGACAATGGTGATATTCTGCGATCCGCTGTTGGTGGTGCTCGCAAAGTCGGACCGCCGGTCACGGCTGTGGTCCGCGAGAAGCACCGTGAGATGCTGCGAGCCGCTATTGGAATTGATCGCTGTGGACCGGGTCATGCCGAGGACGCTGCGGATGCTGCCCGAGGAGGTTTGCAGCACGATGCTGGAATCGCGGCTAGGAAAATGCGCGCGCGCGCTGACGGCGTCAAGGTTAGCATTGATGCGGAGAGAGCCCGAGTTGGCCTTGATGGACAGCTTGCTCGCGTGAGACGGCTTGTCGAATAACGGGAGAAGGGTCAGGTTCGCAGAGCCGGATTTGGTGGATACGTCGAGGACGTCCTCCATTGGAAGCAGGCCGCTGACGTCGCCACTGTTGCTGCTCACGACGAGCTCTCGCGCGGGCACGAAATCGATATCGGCAAGCGACAAGTGCGTAGCCGTGGCTGGGACGCTGGGCGCATCGAACTCCAGATTGATGTTGTAGTCGCCCGACTGTAGATGCAGCCGCCCTAGGCCGGCCTCCTTGGACCCCTTGGGCCAGCGCAGATATATCTGCACCGGCTCTGCGCTGACCGTGTTGATCACGATGGTCTGCGTCTTGTCGGTGTAGTCATCCGTCACGTTGTGCGACACCTTTTCGTTGGCGCACACGTCCAGCACGGCGGCTGCGCCGGCGGGCACATGCTGGACGTGAATGGCGCCGGAGCGCGGGATACCGCTGGCGAAGGATTGTAGAGCGGCTATGAAGCCTCCGCTGCTGTTTCTCGGTTTCTGCCAGATGTGAAGGGTTCGCTCGCGCCCAAGCACAAGGGGTATCGAGATGAGTGTCTCCATGCTAAAGGAATACGGTATTTGTTTGTCCAGTTGATCTTATTGAGGTAACGACCAGTAGAAGATGGCTGTTGGAGCTCATAATATAATCCTCCTGGATGGTTGGCAGACTCGGTGCGTGGCTCCGCGTCATCAGCTGAGGACTCCCCGCAGCCTTGTGTGTAGGGCTGTGCAGAATTGGGAAGGTACTAAGAAGAAGCTGCGTAATGCGACGGGTAGCAATGATGCGGCAACTGTAGAACTAGTCTTTTTCCCTGCATCGCGGCAATGAATGTTTTTGAGGTGGGATCTTGGCGAAATTGAGAAGAAGAGGGGACTTGCGCGAGTGGAGAGGTCAATGTCGGCCGTTTGTAAAGGAGCTGCCGGCTGGCGGCGACGGTCGGCATAAAATCATGAAAACACTAGAAATGATGTAACTGGGAAATTATTGAGCTATGAGCGCCTTTCAATCCTGCATCAAAATTGATGGGGTGCAGTTCCACGTCAGCAGAGTACGAGACCTGAATTTAAATGACAGTTGACACTCGTGAACGTGTACGTCAATCCTCTGCTTCCGCTAACCAGCCTGCTCGCGATATTTGGGGCCCGATCTTGGATTCCAATCTAATCTGTTGTTACCAGTGAATGCGATACCAGCGGCAGCAACACGACCGATCGGCTGGATGCGGATATTTTGGCTCATCTCAAGGGACCGATGGAAACTTGAGAGGTTCCGGAACTCATACCTATTCCCAAGTAAACTTAAGCAGGTCAATGCCAAATCATGTTGCTTTTGCATATTATCACGGCTTGATCGAGTAGCCTCACCTGCTTGCTTGTTGGGCATCAAGCCAACACAACCAACCTGGAGAACCATGACTCCCAGACAAGACAAAGATGGGAGACTTTTTTGCTCAAGCAAAGATGCAAGTCTCGTGGGCTAGCTCGAAAGAACGAATCACAGTTCTACCTGCCGACATGATCGGCAGTGATCGGCAGACTGTGGCATGAGCGGCGAGCCGCAGCACAGCCGAACGGCTGCAGCCGGATTTGGAGATGACTCTCCGATCTCTCAGAAAACGGTCTCGCCAAGACATGTTCGTCTCAGATACTCTCCGAGGGACAGCACTACAGCGACAAATTCACTTTGAAAATGAAGCTCGCCGTGGACTGCGCACAGGAATGCTATCTCTCACATTCTTGTTCACCCGCCACCAAGATACGTTGTGCCGTATCTGCCACACCCGCAGAAGAAGGTCACTGCGAGATGGGTACCTTGAAACTACTCCGAGTGGGTGATGCGATGGACGAGTCAAATTTTCGTTTTTCGATTGTCGAATGATTTCCGACCAGAAGCACTGCCCATTGCGCTACTTTTGCCATTTTTTGGCTTCCTCCTGAAGTTTTTTCGCCAGCCCGAGCGCAACGTCCGGCAGGTAGGCCCTCGTGACGGGTTGCAACACCGATTGGCGCCATCTTGTTGGTTCCTTTCCCGTGCTCTGTCTGAAATTTGTGAGGTACGAAGCGATTATTGAACGCGAGTGACTCCAACACCTTGCCATGCCGAATGGATGCATTTCAGCGTCTGAAGCTGGCTCTGTTGCCCGGGCTCGGCGAACTCGCTCAGCTCGTGGCGAGATGGCTGCATATTTCTGCAACGGATGCATATGATGACGCCACGGAGGGGGCAGTAGTTATTTATGTTTTATTTATGGCTGCATAGTGCATGCCGGGGTGGGTGGTGATGGCCCATGAGACGTCCAATTTTGCGCGTCAGGGGCAATGCCACTCTGCATCCGTACCTGCATGGATTCACGGGTGTGGCTAATTTAGCCTCGACACGAGACCTTTTAACTAGTTTATCTCTTACTCAAGGCTGTTGGTAACTCATAACGGGCTAGTCAACTAACCTCTTCGGTATTTAGTTGGTTGCTGTCGGAATAACGCTTGTAGCTGGCAGCGTCTACGGATACTTATGTCGTTTCGTCTACAAACTAGTTTATCGCCTTTTCGCCCGCCCCCCTGATGTTTCCCTCCATCATCATCACCAAAACAATTCGCCAATTCGCATTACCGCCCCGCGAACATCGGGCCGCGTCTCCATTTGCTCCATTATAGACCAGCCTGCATATATCGTTCGCCCTCGACCCAGCACCGACATCCCTGCTTTAATAGCCAGACAGCGTCCGAGCTCAGGAGCAGCCCGCAGGCCGGCAATACAGGCACCGCACAGACTTTATTAGTTTGCTAGGCTTCGCATTTTGGATAATTTCGACTGGATCTGCTCCCGGAGGCAAGGACAAAAAAAACCCCCAAGACCGTCTCTCGTGCCGCTGTTTGCTTTCGCTCTGCCGCGCAGTAGTCTGACATGCACGCAACGCTGCCGGCGACGTCGCCCGCGCATCGCCACTCGCCCTGCTTTATTCGTCGACTATAACCTGTCCATCCGCTCTCAACCAGCTCCATCCGCCTAAAGGCTAAGAGACACCAGCCCGTGTCGTCTCCATTGTGGCTCCTCTGCGGCGCGCATGCCTAGCCAGACGCCTCCCTCCTGACCTCCTTCCTCCTTGCATCATGGAGCGCGATCCGTCTGACGGTCCCCCTATCGCCGTCCCGACCCGAACTCACTCTCATCGCCACGCTCTCCAGCGCTCCAATAGCACCCGTTCCAGAGTTTCCGTGTCCGCTGCCCAGTCGAACCCTGGCGCCAGCCCAGAAATCATCTCCGACCTCATCTCCAGCCTCAGTACCTCCCACTTCGATTCGCTCCCCCTTGCCGGCCCGCCCAGTCCCTCTCGATTCGGCACTCGAACAGCCGCCTCTTCCGATACAACTGACCTCATACACGACGTTGCCACATCCCCCGTCGTCCGCACCTCGAAGCCACCCTCCGGCTACTCTTCCGTGACCAGTCCAAAGAGCCCCCGAGCCTCCTCTACCGACGGCTTTCGGTCCTATCTTCGTGGGAGCAGCCTCTCTCGCGCCTCGTCCTCCGCTTCTCTGACTTCCCGAAATGATGATGCCAGAAGTATCGGCAACCTCTCCATAGAGCCCGGATCCGCCCCCGATCTTGAGCTGCGTCCGCGTCGCTCCCACGACAGCTGGGGTAAGAAGACCGGCCGTCGCCAAAAGGACATGTTATATATGAGCTCCAAAGAGCGCCTTCGAGAAAAGGACCTCGACCGCAAGTGGCCCGGCGCTACAATGCCTTCAGCCAGTGGTGCGAGTAGCATCCACAGCGGCGGACGAGCTGATCCGTTTCTCGCCGAGACGGCCATCCGCGAAGAGCCCGGTCACACCAATGTTCGCCGCTCGAACGATCCCTTCAACGGCATCCAGGCCATCCCCAACCGTGAATCTAGCCTGCGAAAGCCGGGACACAAGAAGCGCAACAGCGCTCGCCGGTCAAGGCAAAATAGCGAGTCAGGCCCCATACCTGAGGGTGCAGAATACAGCCGCGGTGGTGTCATCCCCCGGATAAACCATAAGCGCGGCGAGTCCGACGCTGGACGCTCCTTTTTGTTTGACGTGGATGAGTATGCCGCCGTTACACAAGCCCTCGACGATCAGTACGAGCGTGAGAATGGCCGCCCGGAGCCGTCCCTCGACTACCGACAAAAGTCTTTTCTCGACGACATTGACCACGAAGGAGCCCCCGCGCCCGCCATCTCCAACGGGCGCCGAGCTTATGCGCGAGAGCATAATACAAACGGCCGCTTGAGCCCTTTTCCTTCCGTCGACCTGCGCCAAAAAGGGAGCGGTTCCAAATTGAAGCGTCTGTCTGGTGTTGCCCCCATGGCTCCCTCGCGCACGAGTGAACACTCGGAACGAACAACAACTTCCATCGCGTATGAGCGACCTCTGTCAGCAGACTCCATCGACGACAATGTCGAGTCGTACCTATGCTCGCCGAGGCTATCACAAAAGATCAAGCACCAGCAGACTGGAAGGGTGATTTCATTTTCCGAAGTCGGTGACGCCGAAGGTTCCGCCGTCTTTTGCTGCGTTGGCATGGGACTGACACGATACATAACCACATTTTACGACGAGCTGGCTTTGACGTTGAAGCTGCGTCTCATTACTCCTGACCGTCCGGGCGTCGGTGACAGCGAACCCTACGCCGACGGTACCACGACACCACTGAGCTGGCCAGGTATTATGCCTTGCTCTCCATTGTGATTTTCGCTAACATGTCTAGACGACGTCTATGCCATATGCCAGGCTCTTAAGATAACAAAGTTTTCCATACTCGCCCACTCTGCCGGGGCCATCTACGCCCTGGCGACCGCTCTGCGTATGCCACAACACATTCGAGGCAAAATCCATCTTCTTGCGCCATGGATTCCCCCTTCACAAATGAATGTCTTTGGCTCGTCGCAAGAACCGCCCACCCACGCCCTTCCTACATCCCAACGCATCCTCCGCGCGCTGCCCACGCCAATCCTCAAAGCCGCCAACAGCAGCTTCATGAGCGCCACAAGCTCGTCGATTACCAGCTCCCTGCCCAAGACGAGCCGACGCACTAAGCGCAAGGGCAACGGAAAAGAAGGTCGCAGCGTCACGCCCTCTGAGCGAGAGCACGCCGAGCTGGCGACGATGGATGGGGATGATGGCGCTGGCCTCGTCCCTACACCTGACGCAACGGAGAACATGGACCGCATGCACCCACCACAAAGCAGCTTGTATGCGGGCGCGAATCCGGAAGAGGCCGCGGGTAAGGAGCGCCAAGTCACGTACGACACGCGTCTGACACACGCCATCTGGGATCTCGCCACGACGGGTGCCAACCCGGCCGTCGACCTGCTCGTGTGTTTAGAGCGCCGACAGACGATTGGCTTTCGGTACGTGGACATAACGCGGCCAGTTGTGATTCATCACGGCAGCAAGGATAATCGCGTGCCGGTCGATAACGTCAAGTGGCTGGGCAAGAGCATGCGGCGGTGCGAGGTGCGTGTTCTCGAGGGCGAGGGACATGGACTCATGGCGAGCGCAACCGTCATGGGCTCGGTGCTCATGGAGATGAGCAAGGAGTGGGAGGACTGGATGCGTGTGACGGGAGATGATTCCCGGCAGCGAGAGCGTGGGCGGCGAACGTTGCAGCGGTAGTTTACTTTTTTTTTTTTTCTTTTTCTACTTTTTTCTGCGTTTGAATTTGTCATGGTATTATGTGTTGGATATCCCCCAAGATCAGAGTATATTTTATATATCACGGACGGCAATGATGTTGTCATTTCTTTTAATCTTACACCAGGCGGTTTTATATCACTTGTTGGACGTCGTCGTTTCTGATATCTGCTTGGAAAAGTCGGAGCATGTCATGATTGTCATCTGTTATGGGCATTATAACGACCAGTCGCATCATTTACAGTTTAATTATACCCCAACTTCTTGTTCCACCGAGGCCATGCAGACCAACCCTGCCCAGCTCAACTTGTCGTAGAATATTCTTCATCGCCACACGCCTTGTCGCTCTCTCGCCCCCCCAACACTGCTCACGCATCCTCGGTCAACACCCGCGTCCAGTCGTATTTCCGCCACTCCTTCTTGAACCCGTCCACCCTCGGATCCGCTCTCTGCCACCTCCCCTGCTTCCGAACCACATGCGGCTCCGCGTCGACGATGCCGCCAATGACCTCGCGCGCAAACACGTCCCCCCTCGGCCAGCGGTCCGCATCTTCGACAATGTGGCCGAGCCCGCCGTCCAGGGTAAACCAGACGTGAAAGTAGGGCATCTCCTTTGCAATCGACTTTCGAAACGCCATGCGTCCGAGTCCTTGCCGCCCCGCGGCCCCCACCGCCGCGGCCCCCGTGTCGATAATCTTCTTATGCTGCGCCCACTCTTCATCCGCCGACAGAAACGCCTCTCTAAAGTAAGCCGGCGCCGTGGCGCCCTCGGCATACGGGATCGGCACGGCGCTCATGGCCGCGTGGCGGTGTCGTCCCGGCGCCGCGGCATTCTCGTAAAACAGCACCTCGCGGCCCTGCGCGTGGTACATGCGCGTCAGGCTCTTCATGAAGTTGCGCAGCTCCTCCCACTCGTCGTCGTCGCACTCGAGCAGGTTGCGGCGGTGCGTCGTCGGCACGATGACGGCGCCGCCGGGCGACACCTCGGGCTCCGTCGCGAGCGTCAGGAACACGCGCGTGCCGAGCGCGAGCACGGGCGCGAGCGGCGGCGTCTGCGTGTCGTCGCGGTGGCACAGCGGACACGTCTCGAGGATGCGGTTCATCTTTTGAAACTCGTGGACGGCCATGTTTTTGAGATTCATCTCGCTCCGGTGCACGCGCTGGGCGAGCTTCTCCGCGTTCTCGTCCATGTACTCGAGGTCGTTGTCAAACTTGCCGTCCTTGGCGATGCGCTCCGCCAGACGCATGCCCTCGCCGCCGGCCTGTCCCTTGGTGCGCCGCTCCTCGCGCAGCATGTCGTCAATCGTCATGTCGTCGTTGGCGACGACGGTGCCGCGCTCGCGCCCGCGCCGCGTGCTATCGACCGTCTTGACCTCGTTGCGGATGTGGCCCGCCAGCAGCCGGCTGTCCTGGCCGCCGAGCACGACGGACTGCGGCGCGGCCGAGGATGCAGACGCGGCAAAGCCCGCAGCGACGCGGTTGTATTCTTCCTCGAGCTGCGCAGCGTTGGGCGCCCGTCGGAGCTTGGCCTTCATCAGCTGCGCGCGGAGGCGGTTTAACGCGGTCTGGTCCATTGGCGCGACGACGGTCGCGGCGGCCGTGGCTGCGGGTGGTGAAGGGCAAGGTTGACGTGGAGGGGGTGATGATGACTTTTGTGTGGCGAGACGCTCCTTGTAAAGATTGCCAGTCGGCTTCTCCTTCATGCTGTAGCCTTTGCCGTAGCTCTTGGCCCGATCCAGCTCTTGCTTTTCTTCTCTGGCGTCGTCAAACTCTTGCAAGCTGCCGAAGCGCTCAACGGCAATGTCCTCGACCGGCCGCCCAGTCTCTTCCGCCATGCTGTGCACGCCGCGCAGCTTGGTCATGCGCCAGCTGGACCCCGAGTCGCCAAATGTGTAGTCGACCACGCGCTCTTTTAGCTCAGTCGATGGCTCTGCTGCGGCAGTCTGTTGGTTGAGACCACGATTGATTTCGCGTACCGAAATGACCCGCTCTGGTTCTTTCGGTGGCGTCTTTTCCTTGGCTGCTGGCCGGTTGATGTGCTCAATGTCGAGGGCGGACGGCGCCGTCATCCATGCATCTCGAACGAGCGCGCTGCTGGCATCGTTCGATGGCTTGTCATCTGCCTCCTCGTGTCTTTCGCTGCGGTCTCGATCCCGGTGTCTGTCGCGGTCTCTGTGCCCGTGTCGTGAGCCATCGTGCTCGTCGCGCGACCGCCGCCGCCGTTTGTGTCTGTGGTCGTCGTCCTCGTCGCGGTGGCGCCGGCGGTGACGGTCGTCGTCGTGATGTCGGTGATGATGCTTTTTGCGGTCGTCGCGACGGTCGCGCTTGGCTTTTTCGGCGGCAAGCTGCTTCTCAAACTCGTCGAGGCCGTCCATGGTGGTGTGAAGTATGAAGTTGTAGATGCTGAAGCTACAGACAGCTAAAAGTTTGCCCCACTAGCACTGGGAAGATGTTTGCATGCGGTGCTACTTATTGAACGAATTAAACGACAAGGATTTACAGTAATTAAGAGTCGTTTTATTTTCATCCAAAATTAATTTGATGATTACTATGTTCTTCTTATGACTCTAAAAATTGACACGGCGGTATCGCACAACCTCATCGCGGTCAAAGGATCGTTCGACCTCTATTCGGTAGCCTCTTACACGAGGCACCATCTTTATCCAAATTGCCCAATAGAAAATTCCAGACACTAATACTGCAAGGCACGAAAGAGGCACAATAAAGAATGTCTCTCGACCGAGGGAGGACGCAGAGGGCGGAACGAAGGGCCCGACGATGAAGATGCCGTTGAACAGCAGGTAGAAAATCGAAATGGGCAGATATGTATGCCACGGCGACTTCCAGCGCTCCGTTTTGTTCCATTGCAGGTAAATCAATCCAGCAGTCAGCACAACATTGATCCATGCTCGAGAATATACAGACCTGTCCTGTTAGCTCGTCGTCGACGGTCGTGAGAAGTAGCACTTACAGCTCTATGATAGCATGGTATGATGAGCCTAAAGGCGGCGCAACAAGGACTATGACAGTGACCGCCCAGTGAAGCACGAGCTTATTAGTTAGCAATGGTCGTGATGGGTCAGTGTTGTACGTACCGACGCTGCCGGGGCGTTACAGGGCTTATTCGACGCCCAGAACCTGCCAAACGGCAATACTCTCTCTTTTCCCAGCTCCTGATTGAGCCGGGAGTGGGCAAAACTGGTGGCCAAGACATTTCCAAGACTGCTGACAGCCACAAACACAGGCAGCGTCTTGGCTGCGGCGCTATTCCCAAACATGTTCTTGAAGAAGAGCGCAGCAACCAGCAGCTCCGACGTTGCCAGATCCAGCTTGCTCACCGCGGCAAAGTATGCAATATTTGCCAGCATGTACAGCACGGTGACGATTCCAACCGCCAGAGGCGCCGCAATCGCCAGCGTCCGGCGCGGGTTCCGCACCTCGCTCAGCACATAGTTGGCGCTCTCCCACCCGCTAAAGGTGTAGATGATGCTCAACAGCGCGCTGACGTACGCGTGGAAGCCTCCGCCGCCGCCGCTGCCGTACCGCGCCATGTCCGCCTTGGAAAAGGAGTGCTCAAAGTTGTGCGGGTCGTCGGTGCCGCGGTATCCCGCCAGCGCGGCCACGCCCGAAAAGGCAACGACGAGCATCACGACCACCTTGAACATGCCCACGGCATTCATCAGGCGGACGCCCCATTGAGGGAGGAGACTGTGCAGCAGCGCGGCAAAGGTCACGCAGCCGATGCCGATGGCGCGCGCGGCCCACGTCTCGCCGCTGACGGTCGAGCGGCACGCGTCGACAATGAGCTGCCCAAAGGCAATGGCGTTGCCCGAGGAGGATCCGAGGAGCACCATTTGCGCGGCGAGGATGCACGTCGTGAGGTGCTTGGGGCGGCGGTAGATGCGCTCGAGGTAGTTCTTGTCGCCGCCGGAGCGCGGAATGGCGAGGCCGAGCTCGAGGTATATCGACAGGCCGCAAAAGGCCAGGATGCCGCCGACGAACCACAGAATCAGGGAAATGCCGACCGAGCCCGTTGCGCTGAACACGGTCGCCGGCGCGGAAAATACTGCCCCCCCCCCCCTTGGTTAGCATCGGCGCCCAATCCGGGTCGAGAGGCACCACGTACTCCCGGTTCCAATCATGTTATTGATGATCAGAAGTGACACGCTCACGACGCCCAGCTTACGCTCGTCACTGTAGGCGAAATGCTGGGCTTCCGCATCGGCCTCGTGCCGCCTGCCAGCTTCCGACTTGACCGACCCATGACTGTCGTTGCGATCAGAGCGCATGTCGATATCCAGATAAGATCAAAAGGAAAAGAAAGCATCGCCCCATCTCTCCCTCCCCCTCCTCCAGATAAAAATCAGGGAGCGGCGACCCCCCCTATATGTAGACCGTCTTCTTGGGAGCCAAGCCGTCAGCAAACGCAGAGCCAAGCTTTGCTGCTTGGCCGCGCGGCTTGGCCAGGGTTGGCGCCGAGTCTTGGTAGCTTCAAGTGATGGTGGCCGCTCATGCTGGGCGGGCAAGCACAAGGCGGGCTCTCATCATCAATGAGGAAGCGCCAAGACAAATGGGCAGAGGCCGTTGCGAATGGTCAATTCCTTGGGCTTCTCGCCAAGGAATTGGCGTCGCAAATAAGCTTGGGTCTGGCTGGGCCTAGCCAGGTAACTACTCGGGACAGCAAACAATGCACAATCAAAGACTTTCTCACAAGTACGGATAAATCATGTTTTACTGACTTATTATGATTAATAAGTTATTATTCAAAGTTGATTTATATTGTGTTGACTC
This sequence comes from Beauveria asiatica, assembly GCA_038367545.1. Classification (NCBI taxonomy): domain Eukaryota; kingdom Fungi; phylum Ascomycota; class Sordariomycetes; order Hypocreales; family Cordycipitaceae; genus Beauveria; species Beauveria asiatica. Next base: position 24,002 of record JAAHCF010000315.1, on the reverse strand, counting down.
GAGTTCTAATAATTCAACATTATGCGTCTTATTCAAGTCCATCTCCAACCATCAAATCCCAAGCGCCATTTGCCCAAACGCCAAGAAGCACTTTTTACTCTCGGCATCATCCTCATGTGACAAGAAGAAAATGCACAAGAGCAAAAGAAACAAAAGAAACAGAGAACAAAGAAAAGGGAAAAAGGGAAAAAAGGAAAAAAAAGAAAAAAAAAATGTCGCTCAAAAATCCAGCCAAAACAAAACTTCCACCCGACTCCCCCCCCCAACGCTCATCAGGGCTTGTCCTCGGCCGAACGTATAAATTCAAACGTCGTCACCGGGGCGCGATGATCCGACGGCCACGCATTCTTCCAGTGGTTAGGGAACATTTTCGGCTTTGGATTGTCCGAGCCCCACGACACCGAGTCGACGACGCGCAGCCCGCCGCCCGCATAATACACAAAGTCGATGCGGTCCTGCGGCTCCGTCCTGTTCCCATGCTGCGTGTTATTCTTGATGATGTGGGACCACGTGTTGCCCGGATGCGCAACAGGGTCCGGATGCGCCTCGCGGTACGAGTCCTTCAAGCCCGCCTCGGCCACCATGATGCGCGACGCCGGCCAGTCCACCGCCCCGGCGCCGCAGTGCAAGTCCGCGCTCGCTTCCGTGTAGTCGAGATGCGACGGCGAGTGAAAGTCGCCGGCGAGCACCACCGGCGTCTTGTCCGCGTGGGCAAGATACGGCTTGATCGCGGCAGCCAGCTCGCGCGCCTCGGCCGCGCGTCCCGAGTCGTGCTCGTCCCGCAGCACGGCGGCGCCGTCCTTGCCCTCGAAGCAGAGGCCGTACGGGCCGTAGCTGTGCCGCTCGCTGAGGTGCGCCGCCCAGACGACGACCTGCTGGCGGTCGCCGTCGAGCGCGATGCGCACCGCCGCGCTCGTCGCCGTCGCGTCGAGCAGCGTCTCGACAATCGGGTACCGCGAGATGACGGCCGCGTCGGCCGTCTGGTGCGCGTACCAGCCGAGGCCGCGGGCGAGGCGCAGCGCGTGCGTGCCCTCCGTCTCCTGCAGGCCGACGACGTCGACGTTGGCCTTGCTGATCTGGTCAATCTGCATGACGTGAAAGTCGTCGACGTTCTTGCCGCCCTCCCACAGGTTCAGGCTCATGACGCGGATCCGCGGCGCCAGCGGCTCGTGGGCCTTGCGCACGGGAATCACCACCTCGACGTAGTGGTGCAGCCCGCGGCGCGTCTTGACCTTGACGGCCAGGTTCGTCGGCCGCCGCGAGCGCTTGGTCGGCGTGCCGTACAGGATGCCGCCCCTGGTGATCTGCACCCAGTGGTCGCCGTTGCAGTAGATGAGAAAGTAAAAGTTCTTGATGTCGCTGGCAATGTTGACCATGCCGCTCATGTCGTAGGTCCAGTACTCGCCTATGCGTGCCGGCCGGATGGTCTGAGAGTGCGTGTGGAATTGCACATTGTCGTGCTTGCCCGTGTTGAAGTCGACGGGCGGCACAATGGGCACGTAGCTGTCATTTGCCATGAGATAGGCCTTGTAGGGCCCTCTGGGGAGCTTTCCCGTCTCGAGGCGCACGGTGCCCTTCTCGCCCGGAGCGTATACCCAGAGGGCAGGGTCCATGCCTTTGGTCCCGTTGACTGGCAAGCCGCCATAGTCGTGGAAGACGCCGAGCCAGTTTGTGTCGGAAGCAGTATCAGATGTGAGGTTGTAGTAGAATGTGGTCGGTTTCTTGTAGTACTTCCATGTCAGCATATTCTTGAGCGGATACGGCTTTTCCTCTTCCACAGTCGAAGGTGTATAGTTCCAGACGGGCCCTTGTACAGCCATGGCGGCCAAGGGCATCGAAAAGGCGGTCACGGCCGCGGGGAGCCAGCTCGACAAGCGCATCGTGGCGACCTGTAGACTGGGACCTGACAAGAATCAAGGGCTGTCGCGAGAGTCGAATATAGTACCACAAGGGCTAGTGTGCAGAAAGCGGGAAACTGCTCGACGCAGTCGTACAAGAGGAACAGGTTTGAGATTCGATAATGTACAGCTAGCACAACCCGGCGGGGATTCTGACGAATTTGAATCAATTTATTCAAGTGTCCGGATTATTCTGTAATGTTTACTGCGGTCCTACTAGGACTTGACATAATACCAGGCACAGACGCCATCTAACCTTGCACCCGCCACTATACAAACTCTGAATTACGCCATCATCTAGACGCCATCACGGCCTGGAGACTCGTCTTCATGTGCAGTCCTGTTTGTGCGAATTACTGAGATCGTATCGGAAGAATGGTTTCTCTCATCTTTCAAGGAAAATTAGCATCAAAAACGCACGTTTGGATCGCCAAGGGTGAGTCGCGTCCTATCCATCTTATCCAGAGTATTGGTATTGTGGAATTAAGGTAAGATAAAGGTAGTGTAAGCCAAAGGTTAATGTACGCTAAAGGTAATGTAAGCCTCTGCCACTAAATATGGCTAGTTGTGCTTTACCATGTCCTAAAAAATTACTTTGGGCGTGGCAGATGGCGGCTAATATGCGCCATGGCTGTCAAACTTTGCACGCCATCACCGGATTATAGACCGACACTACCATGCACACGACACAATTGCGAATTTCTTCCTTTATCCATTTGAATTCATTATTTTTTAGGTCAACTGTGCATAGTTCCCGTATCGCTCCTCGCCTATACCCTCTCTCGTCGACTCCATTGGTGCACTAGCCCTTTGTCTTTTCGTTGAACCTCATCCCACAGTCGGGCCGTCAGGAATCTGTATAGATAAGTGCTCGCTTGATTATAGCTAATGCTATGCGTGCTATCGGTAAAAGGCACCACCTTGAGTTTGGAAGGCGACAGCTTAGATCCCACCAGTAGGTCGACCAGCGCCGCGGTATTCTGGTAATGCACATTGTCGTCGCCGGTACCATGCATGATGGCGACGCCGCCCGCAATGTTTTTGAAGCCATCAACGTTACGGACCGCCGTCTGGTTGTAGCCTGATTCGTTGTCTTCCAGTCTCTTCATGTAACGCTCCGTATACACAGAGTCGTACAGACGCCAGTCTGTCACGGGCGCCGTGATGAGGCCAAATGTAAAAGCACCAGAGTCAGCCTCGACAACTTTGGAGGTGAGGTAGCCGCCAAACGACCACCCCCACATGCCAAACTTGTTGGTGTTGATGTAGGAAAAGCGCGAGGCAAGCTCGTGAGCCGCCCAAATCTGGTCCTCAGCCTCCAAGGTACCAAGCTGCTTGACCACGGAGCACCGGAATTTGCGGCCTTTGCTAGACGTCCCACGATTATCAACAACGTAGGTAATGTATTCGAGCTCAGGGTCGGATCCAATATACGCGGCCCAGTTGAGACCGGCATAGCCCTTCTTGACCGACTGCGAGTTGGGTCCCCCGTAGGGGTTAAACAGCACTGGGTACTTTCTGCTAGGGTCAAAGTTGGCGGGCAGTCTCTGCTGAACGTTCAGTGAGAACCCATCCGGATGCTGTAGCTCAAACCAAGTCGTGTTGGGCAGTTTGTACTGTTGTGTCTTGTTGTAGTACGCTTCATTGCTCTCGAGCGTGCGCAGAGGCGTGGTGCTGTTGACCGACACAAGCTGTTGGTACGGTATCTCGGGCCCTTGGTACGAGAGGATATAATATCCACCACCTGTCGAAAAGGAAGCGCCATAATAGGCGGCTTTTGAGTCGTCAACAAGTGGTGTCGTCTTGAATGTTTCCCACGATACGCTGTAGAGATGTGCCTCGGTACTGTGACGCTTGGATGCCACGAACGCGACTCTCTTTCGCGCTGTGTCAACCTTGTTAATACCTCGAACCTCCCAGTCCCCAGAGGTCAGCTGAATAGACTGACCACCCTCGACAGGGTAGAGGTAAAGATGCGTCCACCCAGACTCGTCAGAGGTGTCCACGTAGTAGGTAGAGTTCGAGTTGGCCCTCAAGCTACCAGCAAAGCGAATATTCTTCTCATTTTCGAACCAACCATCGGTACCGTTGCGTTGGCGAACAACTTTGGACTCACCAGTGCTGGTGTCAACGGTAATGTGCTTGTCCAGGTCCTGCACTCGATTGAAAGCCCGATAGATGAATTTCTCATGCGTCTTGGTGACCCATGCCACTTCGCCAATAATGGTCTCGTCTCCAAAGGCATTGATGGGGATGTTCTTGCTCTCCCTCGATTTCACGTCCAACAAGTGAAGGCTCACGCGAGGATTCGTGGTGCCGACCTTGGGGTATCGCAGTTTCAGCTCCTTGGGATAAACGGGTGCATACTTTTTCCCATTCATAAAATACGGTATCGTGTATGTGCCGACCCCCGTCTCATTCAGACTGAGGTATGCAATGAACTTGCCGTCGGGTGAGTACCAAAGTGCCGAGGCGGCGGAAAGAACCTCCTCCTGGTACACCCAGTCCGGCACGCCGTTGAATTGATCCGGGCCGCCATTTGTGGTGATGCGGTGCACGGTGCCATTGCTGTCGCGCACGTGCAAATCATTTCCGCGGATAAACGCAATCGAGTCTCCCGTGGGCGAAAATTGGGCAAACTGAATGTCGCCAGCCTGATCTTGGACCAGCGGGCGCGTCTTGCCCGTCGAGGTGTCGAGAATAAGATAGTCAGCCAATGATGAAGACCGGTATTCCTTTGTGGCATTGACGGCGAACAAGACTGCGTGACCATCGGCGCTGATCCAGTAGTCGTCCATGTCCTCGGGAATCTGGCTCTTTTCGACAAAGACTGTCGAGTTACCCGTAACAATGTCCTCTCGAACCAAGTCGCCGTCAGCGTTGCTAGAAATGTATTGCCCATCTTCGCCGCCGGTCGACGTCCACGTAACCTGCGTCGTCTTCGGTCGCAGGCGAGGGGTTGGGGTCGTCTCGTTGTAGCTAAGAAGACGCTCACCGCTCGACTTGGCAGGGAAAGGTAACTGAGCTGCCTGGATGCCATGTGCAGCAGCCACGGACACAACGAATGCGATGCACACCTTCATTTTCATCGCTTCCTAGTTACAAGGATGATGCTAAAAATGATCAGAGTAACGATGATGAGCGGAGATTCAGCCCGCAGCCCCGACGACGGCGGTGTACTTATAGGCACTCCGTTGCGAGACACATCATCCACCGACTGCTTGATTACCTGCATTCAATGGCACTACTAACCATTGCCAGCCCGGTTCACGGCTTGGGCTGTCTTGGCCGAGACGACGTCCATGTTACCTGCCCGTTTGGGAATGGGACAGTTTCCGCCGCCAAGGTGATGGCTAATAGAGCCGGCTCCTTGCGTCATTGATGTTTGCTTCATTTATTCGGCCAGCTTTGATTTTGGTTGTGTGTCTCGGGTATTGAGACTGATAAATTTCGAGACGTGTTTGCTTCAAGTCAGTGCGGGGATATCATGTGCATTTCCGCCTTTACATACACCCACTGTAGGTACAGTGCCACCTAAAAAGTCCTACATAGTCTTAAATTCCCTATAAAATATATAGTTTTTAATAATTATTTATAAATTCTAAATTAATATAAAATTTTATAAAAAATAGAACTTAATTATATTTTAATAACCTAATTATAGTATAAATTTCTAAAAATAAATATATTATATATAAAAAGTTATAGTATTTTAAAGTTATAACACCTAACCTGCGTTGCCGTTAATAAGTGTGAATAGAGTATAGAAAGGTAGTAGCTTAATAGCGAGTCACTAATTCTATAACTATAATAAAATTAGTTAAGTTAATTATAACTTAATAATTTATATACTTAAGCCTACTAGTATATATATCTACTATTAGTTTAATTATAACTTAATAAATATTTAGAGTTAAGTTACTAACTTAGTAAATTAATAGAGGGGGCTTTACTTAGTTTAGAATAGGGAATAGAGCCTTAGAGGAGACTTAATACTAATTTAATAAAAAGTTAAAGTTAAGTTATAACCTTAGTTATAGAAGGATATATATAGAGAAGATAGTACTAAGGAGATAAAGCTTATTAAGCTTTAGTCTTAAGAGTCTATAGAATATACTTCTTCTTACCTTCTAATTTTTATAATCCTATTTCCTTACCTAGCTTATCCTATACTATTATAAAAGTTATAAAAAAATAAAAATAAAAGTTATAGTAGACTTATAGTGGATTATAGTAAGTAGCTTTTTTTTAAAAAAAGTAGAATTTTTACTTTTTTATTTATTAGAATTTAAAGAAACTAAATAAAAATAATATAAAGATATAGAAATATAATATTAATAAAGATCTATTTAATTATATTTTTTATATTTTTTTAGTTATTATTTAGAATTTTAAAAGAATTATAAAAAACTTTATATTTTATAGGGAAATTAGGTTTTATGCAGGACTTTTTTATAATAGCTGTACCTAGCAACGCGCCGCTAGCCGCTGCTAACTCGTCACTAGTTACTATAGTACGGGCGACGAAGTGAACAATTCTATCAAAATTCTAAAAATCGATTTTTTAGCTTCAGGGACCCAGTTTTCCTGGTTAGATACCTACGCGGGAGAGGGGTGTTTTCTGACATGCCCTCTGATAGATTTTGCCCTCTGGAATATTATTGAGGCATGTTGCCATGGATTCGGGCTTCTCGGATAGGATGTCAGAAATTTTTCTAATATGCTAAAAAGTGCGATTTCCTTGCAACATGCCTAAAAAATATGCCAGAGGGCAAAATATGTCAGAGGGCATGTCAGAAAACACCCCCCTCCCTCCTAGGTACACACTAAGGGGGTATTATCTCCACACCCTTACAATTAACAGCTATTATAAACATAATAACTAGTATAACGTACAGCGACCAGTACAGTGGCTAGTACAGCGACCGTACAGCGACCAGTATAGTGGCTAGTACAGCGACCAGTATAGTAGCTGGTACAGCGACCGTACAACGACCAGTACAGTGGCTAGTACAGCGACCGTACAGCGACCAGTATAGTAGCTAGTACAGCGACCGTACAACGACCAGTACAGTGGCTGGTATAGCGACCAGTACAGTGGCTAGTACAGTGATCAGTAAGTATTAGTACTGTGCCGGGTATAGTAACGGGGTCTTGCAAGTAAAGCGGTACTAATAGTGGTGTAGGCCTATCCTAGAAATTCCTAAAAACAGATTCTTTTGTGGTTACTGATGTCACAACCGGGCATATTCCTTTTTGTTTTGATGGTTTTGTCTGCTTTTTGCAACATTCTCCTTGTACTTGACCAACTCATCAATTAAAAAAAAAATAACGGGATTCCAGTCTTCTTCTTCTGTCGAGTTTAACTTACCTTTGCAACACACAGTCACCGTTACGCAGATGGTTCCCTGGTCAACCCAAGAAGCTACAGCGGATGTAATCGCGAGCTTTCTTGGCAAAATTCAAGACGTCTTGACAAATTCAAATATTGGCCTTGTCGAGACTTTGACAATTTCAATGTGAATCTTGAGCCACACAAGTCTGACTGGCCCAGTGCTATCAAGATTTGAACAGACATTGTTTTGAATACAACAGCCTCGGCGACCATCTCAAATTTTAAGCCACACATCATCGGCATCGAGCCGAGATTGCATGCAAGGGCGGCCTGAATGCAAGGGCGCGTTGACTGGTTAAACGTCGGTGTTGGAGGAACATTACGACGCGCGTAAAGACAAGGCCGGAATACGTGGCTGAGAATTCAATGGGTGACAGAAAATATGAAACATTCAAGTCAAGGACCTGGCATTGTTTATTGAGCTCTTGTCAGCCATCAATGATATCGTGGTTCGGGCAGCCTACAGCATCAATCACCCGACGTGACCCATGTCTGGCGCCAACATGTCCAAACGACGCTCTACAATTACAAGTCCCGAGAATGTATCGTTACATTCAAAATGGAAATAAATATGTTACCATAATAGATAATCTACCACGTGGTAACCACGGGCGTCGTCGTCCCAAAACGGTAACTCCGCTTCTTGTATCAGCCTCACTCCACGATGCAGCGGCGCCGCATGCCAACAAGACGAAACTCGCCACGTCTATAAAGGACAGCCATAATCCATTGATATGACCAGCAACTTTCAAACGCCATTCTTGACATCATGGCGACCCCAAAAGTGGCCGACCTGCGCATCGCCACCGTGCAGTTCGAGAGCATCTCCGGCGACAAAGCCGCCAACCTCGCCACCATTGCGCGCTTCGCCGCCTCGGCCGCCTCTCATCACTGCCACGTCGTCGCCTTCCACGAGTGCTCCATCCCCGGGTACACCTTTGCCAGCCGCCTCTCCCGCGCCGCACTCCTCGCCGTTGCCGAGCCCGTGCCCGCTGGCGCCAGCACGCAGGCGCTCATCAGCATCGCGCGCCGCCACAACATTCTCATCCTCGCGGGACTCTACGAGCGTGACCAAGACGACGACGGCAGCGGTCATGACGCCATCTACAACACGTACGTCTGCGTGTCCGGTGACGGTCTGCTCGCGCGCTTCCGGAAGCTGCATCCCTTCATTAGTCCCCACCTGCGCGCTGGTCGCGAGCTCGTCGTGTTTGATCTGCTCGGATGGAAAGCCGGCATCCTCATCTGCTACGACAACAACGTCGTCGAAAATGTGCGCGCGACGGCGCTGCTCGGCGCCGAGGTTCTGTTCGCACCGCACGTCACCATGTGCACGCCGTCGGCCCGGCCCGGCGCCGGCTTCGTCGACACGGCGCTGTGGCGGGCGCGGGACGCGGACCCGGCGCCGCTGCGCGCCGAGTTTGACGGGAACAAGGGACGCGCGTGGCTGATGAGGTGGTTGCCGGCGCGGGCGTACGACAATGGTATTTACGTCGTGTTTAGCAACCCAATTGGCATGGATGATGACCAGCTCAAGAATGGGTGCAGCATGGTGCTGGATCCCTTTGGTGACGTACTGGCCGAGTGTCGGGTCCTGGGCGAGGACATGGCTGTCGCGGTGTGTACGCGTGACAAGCTGGAGAATTCTGGTGGGTTTCGTTATCGTCAGGCGAGAAGACCGGAGATTTACGGGGAGATTCTTGGACGGGAGCATGATTCACAGCTCAAAGTTGCGTGGATGTAGAGCTGGCATGGATAATATTAAAACTGCCAGGGGTATATCTATTCAAATCATCATAATTACATCTTTATGCGTGGTGTGCTGTATTGTGCGCGCCAAAATACTTGTCCAGCTCCATCTCCAGCTCACTGCCTTCAATGTGGCGCATCTCCTTGGCGCGCTGCACCGGGCTGACCCTGTCCACGTAGGCGCTGGCAAAGATGACGTCGAGCTCCTCGAGGCTGCGGCCCTTGGGCTCCGGAAAAAAGAGCCACACCATGGGAAGAATGGCGGCGTTGAAGACGGCAAACATGATGTATGTGCGGTAGCCGAGGTTGGCAAAAGCCGGCGGAGTAATCATGACGATCAGGAAATTGGATAGCCAGTTGGAGCATGTCGACAACGCGTTGGCCTGGATGCGGATGCGGAGGTTGGTAATCTCGGCGGGGTAAAGCCAAGTCATGCCAAGCCAGCCTAGACAAAAGTCAGATGGGGTTGCGAGTGTTCAGGAGGGTGTAGACTTGCCAATGGCGAAGAACGTGTTAAAGACGAAAAGAAAAACTGTCGCCGTCACTCCGTAGGTGGTGTTGAGCTTGGGCGCACCGTTGGGGAGGGTCGTTCCAGTAGACACAGTGCCGGCAAGAATTGTCATGGATGCCATCATGCCGAAAGCACCGAATAGCATCAAGGTACGGCGACCAGTTCTTTCGATGAGTGGTAGGGCGACTAAAGAGGCCAAAAAGTACTCGGTGCCGTTGGCGGCGGCCAAGAGGCGAGACATTTCCGCACTGAATCCAAGCGAGTTTTCGAACAAGAATGTCGCGTAGTAGGTAATGAGATTAATTCCACAGATTTGTTGACCAAATTGGGCAGCCACGCCGATGAGCGTGCGGCGCAAATTCTGCGACGGCCCCCCAGTGAGGAGTTCCTTGTTGTTGAACTTGCCCTGCGCTCCCTGAGCTTCAATGCCGTCGATAATGGTTTGCATTTCCTGCCGAGTCTCCTCATGTTCGGCCGGCTTGCCAAGGAGACGCCCAGTTACCGCGGCGGCTTCGTCCATCCGTCCGTGCATGGCCAGCCAGCGAGGAGACTCGGGCAAGTACATCAGACCCCACATGACGATGAGGGTGAAAAGGCTTTGAAAAGCAATGGGAAATCGCCAGCGAACGGAGCCTTGCAAGAAATAGAAGCCAAAATCAACCCAGTAAGCAATCATGATGCCGCCCGAAATGAGCGCACCGGAAAGCATGATCAGGAAGCCTCGTTTGTGGGGACGGGCGCATTCCGACTGCCAAGTTGGAATGGCTGCGAGGGTTAGGCGTGAAATCAAATGAACATGAAATTCACTCACTGGAAGTCACCATGCCATTGCCGATGCCACCAACGACGCGTCCGGCGACAAAGAGACCATACTCGAAGCACGCAGCCTGCATAACGGTACCAATAATCATGATCAGACTGCCCCAGAACGTCGATGACTTGCGTCCCCAAGATTCACCATAGAAAAATACCAAGACGGCGCCAAGGAAGCAGCCGACCTGATAAATGGCCACACCGGCAGCCTGTGTATTCGCATCCCCAGTGCACATATTAGGGTCAGGGACTGTCGCAGCGTCGTCGAGCCAGCAGATGGGGTTGGCCTTGTCACGGGGCGTCATTAAAGGAAGATTCTTTTGAAAGTCGTCCAGCGTCAGCAGCGCGCTCAGCACACCCTGATCGTAGCCGAACATGAGAAAGCCGCATGATGCGATGATACCAATGCAGTTATTCAGCATCCTCCCCTCGAGCAGCTTGCCGCGAATCGTCCATTCCGGGAGCGCAAAGATGTCGAGAAAACTGGTCCTCGTCCCGGTCTTTTCAATCGGTAGCTCATTGCGCGCAGAGTTTGCGTTGTAGCCTTCGGCCATATGGGTGCGGCTATCATCCGAGTCGCCAGACCGTTCGTGCTTCTCGGTGTCTGTCATTGTAAGTTGAGCCGTGGAGGTGGTGCGATTCACAGGCTGATAGTGATCAGTAAACCCAAGGAACTCGATTTAGGATTATTGGCATTTTGTATTCGGTCGCAACCTCGTTCATTGTGAAAACTGCCAAGCCGTGCTGTGGAGGAAAAGTGTAGCGCATTGGGTCTTGGCTGAGGTCACAAAGGCATCTGTGCTAGAGCAAGACCCACGATCCGATGCGCCAGTAGTCTCGTTAGGATATGAAATGGCCCATATTTAGAAGCGGATTGTGTTCCCTTCTGGGTGGCTTTCGGCCGGTCAATTTGTGTGCTCGCAAGTGGTCGAGGACGATGAGCTCAAGCAGGCTGATAACCAAAGGGTGCTTCGACAGGGTGGCATTTGATGACGCAGTCAACCACCGGGGGCCAGATAGCACCACTTATACCTGCCGCTATAGCCGTACTCCGATTCGGGATTTATCCTTCATTGGAAATTTATCGTAGCGTTGCCAATTCTGGCCCCAAACTGACCGACACGGGTGGATTAGGGCGCCGGTTGGTCCTCATCGCATAGAGATTTTGCAAACTAGAGTCTTGGCCCCAGCCGCGGGATGCCGTACAGGGCAAGCCGGGATCGGATAAGGCGTTTTCGCGTTCATGACAGCCAGCCCGTGGTTTTCTTCGATCCGGGATCAGCGATTGAGCGCGCTAGGGCCCAGTTTAATGACGTTATGAATGGCCCTGCCAGGCCCGCGGCCAAGCCATCTCGCGAGGCGTTTTAAAGTTAAATGGTTCGTTCGGCACTTACACTGGGTATATTTACGCGGATCCGGTAACAAGAAAAACTCGTAATGAAGCGTCTGGCGTCTGAGCGACTCGGGCAGGGTGCCTGCTCTTTGCAGTAGTAGCCAGTAGCCAAATGATTCATGCGACTTGGTCCCGTATTCGAGATGACATTGCCAAGGCACCAAGAAACATGGTATGTGTGGCTCTTGAAAGATTGTGTGGCTCCAGCTATCTGAAATAATCACTTTGCCGTATTTTCGGATAGATCGATAGAATATGGAGCTTCACAGAGAGTGGCTGATGCCGGGTCAATGGCGAACAAATGCTCTTCGTCGTCTGCCGGGCCGACATGGAATCCCGCTGCCATTCCCGTACCCATGTGGACCATCATGTGGCAATGAAGCATCCATAGCCCAGGATTGTCCGCCAAAACTCGCAGTACAACATGGCCACGCCTGGGGACATTAACGGTATCCTTGATCAGAGGGCTCTGCAAGTTCAACGGCTGCCGCAGCACGCTAGCTGGGTCATACGGGTTGTAGCTTCCCCAGCCCGCGCGGCCCTCGGCTCTAAAGGACGACAGGATGTAGAATGAATGCCCATGCAGATGGATGGGGTGCGACCCGTCATCCAAATTGTTGATGACGAGGTCTACATGGACAGGGTCGAATCCGGTTGGCACGAATGGGAAGAACTGGTTCTCATCCCAGTCTCGCCGACTCTGTGAGAGGAGTGGCCTAGACTGCGGCTCCCACGTAGTGTGGTTTACGTAACCGTGTGGCCGGTTACCAAGGTGTGACTTGATCATTGTCTTGAGATAGAACAAGATTGTTTGCTGTGCGGGAGGGAGGGATGTCTTGGTAGGAACCTCGCGGGTTAGCTTCGAAAGATCGATTCGTGTTTCGATCGCGGCAAGATCTCGAGGGCGTTGAAATTTGGGAGCCTTGACTGTCTCTGGAAGGACTGGGAAAGCGTGCTCTTCAATAAGGGCGGGATTGGGTCGAGAGTAGTTTCTATGGGCGGCGTTAGCTGGCAAAGTCTGAATTGAAGATATTGAGTTGTACAGACTCATCGTCCAGGTATACGTTGAGCCATGGCAGGCTATCAAAGTCGTCTTTCCAGAGGAGCATCAAATCAGTACGTTCACCGGGGTACAGTATGCCGATGGCATCTGCAACAGGCGATTGCACAGCGCATCCGCCGTCCATCTCAATTGGCTGTAAAGTGGCGCCATCCACCATTAGGGTGACACCGGATATGGTACCGACATTAACCATTCGAAGTCTCGTTTTTGCAGTCTTGCGAGGAAGAATAGGCATCATTTCTGCAACGGACCTTTCTGTACAGTTAAGCGGAAAGGCAGGCATTTCCATAGCGCAGTCAAATCGGCCATGGCCATTGATTTGCAAGGAGTCTGGCACTGGCTCATCGCCGAGGCTTGTCCATCCTGCATACCACTCGAGTACATCTGCTTGTGGCTGGTGGAACCAGTCACCTATCATGAGAAGTACGTCGTCGTAGTCGTCTTGGGGGAGTGCTTGATGCCGTGGGGGGTGAACTATCAATCCACCAAAAAGTCCGTCACCACGTTGAACCTTGTGATGGCTATGCCACCAGAATGTGCCATGCTCTTCGGCTCCAATGTTGAAGTCATAGACAAAGTCTTCGCCGCTAGGAATGGGGCACTGGGTAATGCCAACGGCTCCATCCATGGTGTTGTTGCCTCTCAGTCGTAAACCATGCCAGTGAAGTGAGAGCTCTTCGTCTGAGAGGCGGTTGCGAACAGTCACAGTGATCCTGTCCCCTGAGCGTGCCTCAATCGTAGGTCCAGGAAATTCCCCTGAACTTGCTTCAGTACGAGAATCACGAGCTATTTCCTTGAGGTAATTGACGTACCATTGACGAGATAGACTCTTTTTTGGACACCGTCTGGGCTTCGTATTCCGGTCGTTATTACCCAGTCTAAATGAAGTGTTTCTACGTCTCGGTTCATATGTAGCTGAGGGTGTAAGGGAATGGCGACCTGCTCGCGTGTAGGAGGCTGTTTGTAGACCAGGCGTTGTCTGTGCAGACCGATGTATGGCCCAACAAGCAGCGCCGCCACAACGAGGAAAACAATCGAGATGAGCCAGAAGGGCACACGAATTTTCCGAGAGCGTTTTGCGGACTTAGTTGACATGTTTTCTGGCCGTTTCACTTGGATATCTGGGTCGTACATTTCGATGGTCTGTTGGCGACTGGAAGAATTCGCCGACGAATTGGGCCTTGAGTAAGGCTGGTGAGAGTCAATTCAATCCCTCATCTCATAGAGCGGCTGAGCTAAAAGTAATAATCGAGTGTTGACCGCGGCTACTCAAAAAGGAAGTTAAGTTTGAGGCTAAGGCAGCGGAGAAGGTCGGCGCGGATCGAGGCGGGCGCGTAGGCTTGTGCATGTCGTGGGTCACGCCAGAAACTTGCAGGTCATGGATTGGTGACACAGCTATGATCAGTATTCCGTTGGAGCAGGTTGCATCGGAGGCGTTGAAGGAAGGGGAGGCATTGAAATCGAATATATTGTACATAAATATATTATTAGAGGCCGAGTTTGTTATCTTTGAGGGGTGGATAGTTCTAAAAGCCAGCCAAGACTGGCACCTGGGGCACGTGTGTCAGGAACCCCACCATCTGGGCTTGCTTGTGGGCGCTAGCCTCAGCTAGGTAACGCTAAATGACCGCCGAAAAGCCGGCTTCAGCGCGGGTTTAGAAGTACCTGCCCCTGGAGAGCCCTGTTGCAATCAACAATGAGGTCTCAGGGTGTCAGGTAACCAGGCGTGCCAAGTGCGCCGTGGCGGAGATCAGCAGCCACTGCCGAACGGCGGGCTTTGCCAACACGTGCGAGAGTGGTTTACGCAGACCTCGAACAGACGTACGAGCAATGCCAAATAGGAAGAAAAATAACTCACCAGAATCCAGACCTTCTCCTCGTGTTTTCAACTCCGCAAATAGCATTTCAACGTCTAGGTGACCTAGGAACACGCCCTCTGCGTTGGGTACCTACCTTAGAGTGGGGGGGACAAAAGTCCTGTACGGTTTGCTAGGGGGCTCTTATTAATGCACTACGCCATAGCGTCAACACACTGCATTTTACAGCTGTAGTAATTCCACTAATAAAATGATACGGATTACCCAGTACGAAAAAGCATAATGAGGCGTATCAAGAAAAAAAGATATAATGAAAATACAGCATATAAATAAATGGGTCGGCCTAGTTGCCAACCAATTTGGGGATAGGGGTGGCTGACGTAGCCATCAGACGCCGAGGCGAGTTCCTCCATAGTGATTTACACGAAAAAACACGTCGTGTGTCTGCCCACTACTCAAGTCAGCTACAACGGTGATAAGTAGCGATGATAATGATCACAACGACAATAACGCTTGATGACTTCTATTTCCTGTGTTGATGCAGGTTTCAAGCACGTGTGGAGCCGCTCTGTGTTAGTAATGCTTGTGCCAAAATTCTCTGCAGCATCTGGCAACCAACCGTGACAATACATCAGCACATACCGCGGATCCATCACAGCAACATTAACCAGCGAATGACATATGAAAAACGCGTGGCAAAGTTCGTTATGCATGGCTGCTTGCTCTCGTGAGCTCTCTATGTGCACGAGATCGCGCGCCCTAAACAGACAACCCCAAAGGCGCCCAGATACTTCCGCGTTCTGTACCAATCGCGAAAATGAGCGACTTTGATTCCGGGGACGACCTATTTGATGGTGTAGATGCTGACGTGCTAGCATCTACCCAGTATTCCTCCCCTGCAGCAAAGCGAAAGCGAGAGCCGGAGAGCAGCCAAGACATTGACCTGCTAAAGAAGCAGCGCAATGTGTCTGGCGTAATGAAACTTGCCGACGCATCGGTCCTGATGCACGTTGCTCAGAACCTGCTTACCGAAACATTTGGGTACAAAGCCTTTCGCCATGAGCAAGCAGGCGCTATTCAAAGGCTTCTCGCTGGCGAGAACGCCCTGACCGTGTTCCCCACTGGCGCCGGCAAGTCGCTTTGCTATCAGGTTCGCTACTATGGCAGATACGATCCCGTTCAATGAACTGACACGTATACAGATACCCGCGTTTTCTTTCGAGCAGATCGACGTCAAGGGGGGCTCGAAAGCACCGGGCGAGCATGGCATCAGCATAGTCGTCTCACCACTCATTGCCCTGATGAAGGATCAAGTCGACGCGCTGCAACGGCGAAACCTGCCCGCTGAATGTCTCGACTCGACTAAAACATGGGAACAGGTGCAGAAAATTTACGCAGGTCTGCGAGAAGGTAAACTTCGCCTTTTATACTGCGCCCCGGAGCGCCTCAACAATGAAGGCTTCGTCGAAAACATGCGCAATGTTCGGGGTGGTGTCCGCCTCTTAGCTGTTGATGAGGCACACTGCGTCTCCGAATGGGGCCATTCCTTTCGTCCCGAGTACCTCAAAGTTTCTCGCTTTGCCGGCGAGATCAAGGCGGAGCGGGTAGTCTGCCTCACGGCAACTGCGACGCCAAAAGTCATCGAGGACATCTGCGATGCTTTCCAGATCCAGCCAGAAGGCGTTTTTCGCACTACCCTCTATCGACCGAACCTCAACCTCAATGTCAAGGCGGCCAAAGCAAAAGAGGACAAGTTTCCTCTCCTCTTTGACTTTCTCAACAAAAACCCGGGACCGACTCTCGTCTACGTCACGCTTCAACAGCAAGCACAGATGGTGGCGGCTGACCTGCGAAAGCATGGCTATGATGCGGAGGCATTTCATGCCGGGCTGAATGTGGATCTCAAGACGCAAATTCAGGACAGGTTTCTGGCCAACAAAGTGCGGATCATTGTCGCTACCATTGCATTCGGTATGGGCATTGATAAGCCAGACATCCGCAGCATTATCCATTTTGACCTTTCGTCTACGGTGGAAGAATACTGCCAGCAGATAGGACGCGCCGGACGTGACGGGAAGCCAAGCAATTGCATGTACTATGTCTGCCCTGACGACTGGTACATGCGCGAAAACTTTGCCCGAGGCGACTTGCCATCTCTCCGCTCCCTGAAAGCGTTCTTGAGCGACATTTTCAATCAAGAGAATGTGGCCAAGCCCGTCGGAGACAATTTCAAAACAAGTCACTATGTCCAATCGCGTGAATTCGACATTCGTACGGGCACACTGGCGACCATCTACGCAGCACTGGAGTTGCAATTCGGACTGATTCGAGCGATCACGCCGGAGTACAGCGAGTACAAGTTTGTACCAACAAATGTGTACTTTGCACGTTTGAGCAAAGAAAATGCTCCCGAGAGCAAGGCAATATACGCCCGGGCAGTTAAGAAATTGAAGTTCTATTACGTCGATGTCAACAGCATCGTCTCGCAAACGGGGATCCGCCGCGCCGACATTGTCAGCAAACTTACCGACCTGAATAACGCTGGCGTCATTGAGCTCAAGGCCGGCGGCCTCGAGCAGCGATACCGCATTATGCAGCCGCTGCCCTCTTCCGCCGCGGAAATTGATGTGCTAGCCGAGCGCCTGCACGCAGATCTCTCGCGGCGCGAGGAGGACTCCCTGCAGCGCACGAAGAAGGTGGAGGATCTCATCACGGGCGACAAGTGCCTCGCGCTCGCGTTAGCGCAGCACTTTGGCATGGGCCTGCCCGACGGCAAGTCAAAGTGCGGCCACTGCACGCACTGCCTGACCGGACGGCGGACCGCCATGCCCCCGCGGCCAAAGAAGGTGACGGACATGGCGGGCATTAAGCGGATACTTTCTGCGTGCGATGTGCGCGACGATCCGCGATTTCTCGCCCGCATTGCCTTTGGCATCAAGAGCCCGCGAGTAACCAAGTTGAAGATGGACAAGCACAAGGTGTTCATGTCGCTCGCCGATCATGACTTCAAGGTATGTGGTCGCGGCTCTTTGGCACTCTGTTGGCATACCTGTTACAGAACGTTGCTAATATTAATTGATGGTAGTCCCTTCTGAAGGAGTTTACAAAGGCTTGCGAGATGAGCGAGGTGGGAAAAAAGTGACGAAATCGCCATATCCTCTTTCACATAACTTGTCGAATCTAGCATCCGCGTCCTCTCGAACATGTAAGACTTGGGCGGATTTGAATAGACGTCAGGGCGGCCTGCAAACACGCTTTTCGACGGATTACAAGTTTATTTGCAGATACCGATGCGAATGCCACGGCCCACAGATAGCACGCCCCTGCCGCTACCCCACTGTACTTTCAGGGGCTACAGGGCCACATCCACCCGATTGCAGCGCTAGTCACAGGGCTATATCCACTGTATTCCCCTCCTTATGCAAATACAGCGCCCTTCATTGGCTGATTGGCTTTCTGGCTTCACTCACCACCATCACCAGCACACCACCAAGCCGCCTACTCTTCCCTCGTGTTCCTTGCCTTCCGTCTCGACATTCTGTCAATGTTTGCCAGAATGCATCGCTTGGCCTCGGGCCATGATCCATCACACTCGCACCTCACACACCCCACCCGCCCATCTCCATTGTCCACATGTATGGCCCTGGTGATCGCATTGGGTCAACTCTACGTTGCACGCCCGGGAGACACTCCACCCACGCGATAAATGCACTATGTCGTGGGAGCTGGCCCTCGGCCGCGCTCTCGCCGTCTGGCGTGGCATTCGTCCGCGCTCCGGCTGCTGTGTCCCGCGAAAAATCAGACTAAACTAGCATTCGATGGTTATAGTTATATGAGCCGCCCCCATTACGGTCGTGACCTTGGACGTGCTCTTTCAACTCATCTATTGGTGCCACTCCGCCATCATGACTGCCATTCGCGTCGCTGTCCTGGCCACAAGTGCCTTGTTTTACTGGTCCCAGCCTGTCAAGGCCGACGGTCTCGCCGACATTGATCATGTCGTCCTCTTTATGCAGGGTGAGTGTCCGTTGAGCTGTCTCCTGTAGTGCCAAGCCAACACCGTACAGAAAATCGTGCCTTTGATCACTACTTTGGTACTATGCCTGGTGTCCGCGGCTTCGCCGATGCCAATTTGCAGATGAATGGCGACAAGCCTGTTTGGAACCAAGTCGTCGACTCCAAGATGACTACCAAAGCTAATCACATCAACCCTTGGTACCTCAACTACCTCGGTGGCGAGTGGAACGACATTACCCAGTGCATGTATGCTGGTAGCAATGGCTGGTTCGAGAACCATGCTGCTTGGAACCATGGCACCAACGATCATTGGGCCTTGAACAACACTGTCTACAGCATCGGCTACTTTCAACAAAAGGATATTCCTATTCAGTGGGCGCTTGCTGACGGTTGGGTCATCGGTGACATGTACCAGGTATATAAGGCACAGCTATCGAGGTACTACTCGCTAACATGTTCTAGGAGGGTGTCGTTGCCTCTACGAGCCCGAATCGAGTAACTTGGGTCTCTGGCTCCATCAACTCCCCAGGCGGGCCTCAGAAGCCCGATCAGGGCGGCAACCCCTACATCGACAACCACGAGACCCCGGGCTGTGAAGCCGGCGGTATCAACTGCTACCCACTCAAGTGGAAGACGACTGGTGAAATGTTTGAAAAGGCCAACGTCTCGTGGACTGTCTTCCAGGATACCGACGACAACTTTGATGATAACCCCTATGCCTGGTTTGGCCAGTTCCAGGATGCCCCCAAGTCGTCTCCCCTCTATAAGAAGGGCATGGTGGGCTCCTCTATGGACTCCTTTTACGAGCGTGCCGCCAATGGGACCCTTCCTGAGCTCTCATACATTATCGGCCCCATGGTGCTATCGGAGCATACTCCTTATATGCCCAAGGACGGCGGCTGGCTGCAGCGTAAGATTGCCGACGCCATTATCAAGTCGCCCAAGTACAACAAGACGGCCCTCATCTACTCGTATGATGAAACCGGCGGCTGGGCCGACCATGTTGACCCGTTCCGCTCTCCCAAGGGCACTGCTGGCGAGTGGCTCGAAGACCCTTACGGCAAAGTCGGTTATACCTTTACTGGTCCAGGCTACCGCGTGCCCTTTTACATAATCTCGCCCTGGACACGCAACGGCGGTGTCTACACTGAGCACACCGACCATAACTCGCAGATTCTCTTTCTTGAGAAGTGGCAGGAGGCCAAGGGCCGCGACGTCAAGACGGATGAGATGGTACACTGGCGCCGTGAAAATATGGGCGATCTTGTGAATGCTTTTGACTTTGAGAAGCCCAACTACGAGGTTGTGGAGCTGCCCGACACGCCCGAGCCGCACAAGAACTCCAAGGGCAAATGGGACGGCGCATCGTACTGTCGGGCCATGCACAAGGAGCACCAGCCCCCTGCACCATACACGGGCACCGGCGCTATCCAGGATATGACCACTGTTGTCGGCAATGGCTTCAAGCCAGTCCGCGGTAAGCTCACTGAGGGTCGCTACCTTACATTCGAAAGCAACGGCCAGGCCCTCACGGCCACGAAGTGCGGCGGCGACGCAAAGCCAATTCTGCAAGCGGCCACGGCCAAGCATGAAAAGAAGGCCCAGCGCTGGGTTGTCCATGTTGTCGAGCTCGGCGGCAGTGACTTTACAATTAGCAACGTGGCGTGCGACAAGTACGTGTGCACAGACGGCGTCCTCTGCGACAGCAAGGACAAGGCGGCCGTCTTTACGATTGGCTATTCCGCCGGCAAGGGCTACACTCTGCTCGAAAAGGAGACGAGTGAGTACTGGGGCGTCGGCGAGGGCAATGGCTCGCCGTCGTCTAGCAAGGAGCCTGATTACTGGCAGCTGTTTAGTGTCAAGTATTAGAGTGCCTCAAGTACAGATGTCACGAGCAATACATGTTTCTCTACAGATAGTATCCTGTACATGGCACGCGTGAATCCGACTTTTGTCCAATTATCCTTCCGGATCTGCATGGTGTTGGCGAGATCCCTGAGCATTCCCATTACGTTTCCGTACTGGTGGGAAGCACGTCACCTGTGTCGCTGAATTGGTGTGCCCTCGTGCGGCATGTGGGGAGACGACGCGGAGCGAATGCAGATTGGCGAATCCGTCGCGGTCCGGATAACGTGCATGTCTTGGCCAGGGACCGCGCTCTTAGGATCTGAGACACATGAGCTTCCTATTATGGACAAATAGTTTCGTGGCAATATTGATAGTCAAAGAGTATTGAGATTGCCAGTTTGTAACTATACGAATTAGGATGGTGGTGTGAATAGCGGAGAGTGGTTGGTGACATGTGGTCCACAAGGGTTCGCGTAGTGGGGATATTTAATGATGTAACGAGCTTCTAGTTAGGAGACCGGGCCGGGCCTAATAAACAGCTAATGTGATGATGTGGTCGTAATCGACACGAGTGAGGAGCAGAGAGGGGTTGCTTATCTTGAATACGACGGCGCAAGTTGGTGATGAAGGCGTGAAGAGGTAAGTTGAGTGTACAAGTTTGCTAGAGAAGAGAATATTACTCCTCGGGCCACTAGAAGCTGAGACCAGAAGCAATTTCCATTGCGTCTACGGATTACAGAATTACAAACTACTATTTTACTTTGACTTGCCCGCCCCATTATCTCTTTCTTGTCGATCCCCCAGACGATCCCTGAAAAATAGCCGTCGGCTTTTCCACCATTACCCTGATTCGCACGCATGCTCATGAGTAGTTATCCCATGCATAAGTGCCGGATATAGACGCGACGAATCCAGTAATTCCTTATCTAGACTACTGCCCTAATAATTCACTATAAAGCGCGTCATCACCCCGCACCGACTGCCCCGGTGCGCGCCCTCCGGCATGCTCACCACCATCGCCACGGCCCTCACCAACCCCATCAACCCTTGGACGGTTGCACACGCCCCCCTGGGCCACATGATGAAGGCTCTCCTCACCACCGCCCGTCACGCGCTCCTCCCGCGCATCCTCGCCCTCACCTCTCTAGCCTCCGCCGTCGCCAGCACCCCCTACCGCTGCGCCACCGACGAGGACTGCAGCCTCAACGGTCTCTGCAGCCCCGTCTCTCGCAGCTGCGCCTGCGACGCCGGCTGGACGGGGCCCGACTGCGGGGCTCTGGATCTGCGCGCGGCCAGGCGGCGCTCCGGGTACAACCGCACCGGCGAGGGCACGTCGTCGTGGGGCGCGCGCATCGTGCGCGACCCGTCCGACGGCGGGCTGCACCACCTCTTTGCGGCCGAGTTTGCGCACGGCTGCGGGCTGGACTACTGGGCGCCGTACTCGCGCATCGTGCGCGCCGAGTCGCGCGAGGGCCCGGCGGGGCCGTACGTGTTTGCGGACGAGGTCGCGGGGACGTTTGCGCACAACCCGACCGTGGTGCGCAGCCCGGCGGCGGACGAGCACGCGTATCTGCTGTACTATATAGGCTGCGCGACCGAGGTGGATGCTTCGCGGTGCACGGGAAAAAAGTTTTCGTGCGGCCCGGGGAACGCGAATAATGGCGAGAGCGGCATCTCGGTCATGGTGAGCAGCGATCTGCGGACGTGGACGGACAAGGGACAGGTGTTTCCGGGCAGCAACAGCAGCACAGACTGGGACGCCACCGTGACGAATCCGTCGGCGTTTCCGCTGTATAACGCGAAAGACGACGACGACCAGACGCCCGCGATTCTGCTGGCGTACCGCGGATGTCCGTACGACTGCCTGGGCCGCGAGCAAATCAACCTCGCCGTCGCCGCGACCGGGTACCGGGGCCCGTACCGCCGCGTGCAGCCGGATCCCGTGTTCCCGGCCGCCAACGAGGACCCGTTTGTGTGGCGCGACAAGCGCGGGCACTGGCACATGCTGACGCACTCGCTCGAGGCCGAGGGCGGGTTCGGCAGCGGGCCCAAGGTCGGGCGGCACGCGTACGCACGAGACTACGCGGGGCCGTGGACGCTGGCGACGCAGCAGCGGCGCTCGCTGGCGTTTGACACGACGGTGAGGTGGGAGGACGGGGGCGAGACGCGGTTCTACAGGCGGGAGAGGCCGCAGCTCATGTTCTCAGAGGACGGGGAGATGACGCCGCTGCTGCTGACGACGGGGGTGCAGCCGCGGGGTAGTGCGATGAGCTATACGGTGATTGTGCCGGTGGGTGATGCGGGCGTCGAGGCTCAGTGAGTGTCTACGACGAGTGTTTTTACGTGAAAGAGGAGGGCATTGAACGTGTGAGGAAAGTTGAAAAGTAAAGTATACTGCCGTGATTGCATAGTTGAAAAATGTTTGTTTACTGCTTCCGCGCTACCCAGAACTGCGCCTTGTACGCGCTCGTGGTGAGCGCCTTGTCGTTGAAGCTGTACACGGCGCGCATGCCGCGGACCGTGCGCCCAGGAATGGTCAGGCTGCCATACTTTTCCTCCGTGTCGACGTAGTCGTAGCCCATCGTCTCCGTGACGGAGACGATTTCGTCGAGCGAGAGCTGCACCAGCGGGCCGGTGCCGTACAGCAGCGGGCCGAGGTTGATCCAGTAGCCGCCGGGCTTGAGCAGCTTGGTGATTGTGTCAAAGTACATGATGATGTTGCGGGCCGTGTCGATGAAAAAGTACGTCAGCAGCACGTCGTACGAGCCGGGCTCGTGGTTGAAGACGGTGGTGAAGTCGCCCTCTACGAGCAGCACGGCCGAGCGGTCCACGTCGACCTCTGGAAAGCGGATGGGGCGAACCATGTCGTCCTCGGTGATGTGATGCGACCACGTGTCGGCGAATGGATGAAACGACGACGCGTTTGCGTCTGGAAACGTCTCGAGAAAGCGGTACGCGACGTTCATGTACGCCGACCACTCGTTGGCCGTGACCTCGAAGCCGCCCAGCTTGGCCACCTCGTGCGCGAGGCGGTTCACGCCCGACCCGGGCAGCAGCACGCGCAGCGGCGGCGCGTCCTGTTCTCGTTCCTTTCGGTTGGGAAACAGCGCGTCCAGCGTGCCGAGGAGCGCGGGAAACGTCTCCTCGGACTCGGTGTGGCCGGACGAGGACCAGTCGCGGACGTAGTGCTTGAGCGCCTGCGAGACGGACGTCCTGTCGGCGCGCTTCCCGGCGGAGAGGGTCTCGGCGGCGTGGTTTTTGAGCTCCGCGGGCGGGATCTGGTAGTAGGCGAGCGCGGTTTGGACAATCTTGTCGCAGAGCCGCTGGTTGAGGAGGAGGTGCTCGTCGACGCGGTCAAACTTGGATGAGTACTGGATGTGGAGGTCGAGCAGCTGTGATTGTTGGCTAGAATTAGTTTTGAAAATAAAGAAGAAAAAAAAAAGAAAGAAGAAGAAGAAGAAGAAGAAGAAGAAGAAGAAGAAGAAGAAGAAGAAGAAG
>JAAHCF010000314.1:0-42044 GCA_038367545.1 Beauveria asiatica | reverse complement strand
CCACTTCAATTCCGCAAGAGAGAGAGAGAGAGAGAGAGAGAGAGAGAGATGAAACGACGGGTAGCGGGTGTGTAATATATATAATTGACCCGAGATTGTGAAACGGTTCCCCGGGAGCCGAATGACACGGCGGCAACCAAAATCGATGAATGATGCCCAAGAGCCCTTATCGTGGGGTGCAAAAGCCGGTCAACTGCAAAGTCACAAAAGCGTGTGTCGACGGTAAATATCTCTTTAGCCTCGGGTAAAATGTCTCTTTGGTCCAACGACTTATTAACAAGGCCACTTTGATAAAGGATGAGGAAAGGGGCCCAAGTCTACAACTCCCCGACGCCCGGGGTAATTGCGACAAGGAACTTTTGCCAAGATATAAATAAGCAGCAAAAGAGAAGAAGAAAAGAGGGCAGACAAGGGTACCCATGCTAGCCACGCATATATATGGACAATGTCTTTGCAGAGTTAGGTGCCGATCTACGGGAGGCTTGGGGGGGGGGGGGACTTGTCAAGATTGTTTCTTGTTTTGTAATTCATGCCGCCGCGCTGCGCAGGGATTAGCAGCTAGCCTCTTATTTTATTATTCTATTATTTTTGTAAGTTTTTTAAAGTTTCTCTTCATCTAGTAGAGGTAGCGACCGTCTCAAGTAGTAGACGTGCTAACGGGCATAATGAGAGGAGGGAAACTGCCAAGGAAAGAGGAAAAGGCGGCAAGGCTGTCTTTTGTTCTCGTAAGGGGAGTGTGTCTGCAATGAACGTGCACTAGATTTAGCGGAGACGGGCGATTTTCCTTTTATTTCAAGTTTTGTGACTTGTTGTTGGGGAGTTTTACAATTCCCGTTGGTTTGCTTCGTCTTTTTAGATGCTCGGCGCTTCTTTGTGGCTGGGCCCCAAGTTTATGTTGCAAGTTTCCACGCAAAACATGATGTTGAATATAATTCTTTTAGTTTATAAAATAACAAGAAAAAAAAGAACAAGTAAAAAGAAGAAGAAAAAAGGTAGACTGGCGCAATGTCCAGTCTCCATCGAGGCTGCGACGTGCCGAAACTTGGAGTCTTTGTCGCCGCCACGGGCCGTCTTGCAGAACAAGTCCGTGAACGGGTTGGTGTGGATTCGGGCAAGTTTCATCGCGCCGTGCGCTCCGGGTTCGGAGACTTTTGGCACTATAAATTATAAAGGAAAAGAATATAAAAAAATATAGACAAGTTTACCCAGAAGAAGAAGAAGAAGAAGAAGAGAAAAGGTCACGACTTGAAAATCGACTGTTTATTCGTAATGGAAAAGAAAAAGATGGTCGCCTTGTTGAGCAGTAGGCCGTTGTCATTGCTGTCAACGAGGCATCGCGCCAATGTTTCGTCGAATGCATCAACTCGTGTGCCATGTCTAGTGATAAATGTCCTTTTTTTTTTTTTTTTTAATTCAGATTTAGGTTACAATCCAGGGGACATGCCTGCGCACTCATCACAGATGGAAAACGCAGTGACCGCAGCTGTGACAGGTAATCTAAATTTCTAGATTAATGAGCCAGGAGAAGTTGTCAGTGTTTCATCAAGACGGGCTAGCGCAATGTTGTTTCTTGACTGCCCACCTAAATGTTTCCTTTCTGTTGACTTGTTTCTTGTCAAATCTCTGGCCATTCTTGAACTGGAGCAGAGATTTGTATCCAGGAAACGTGTCGCAACTGTATAAGCAAAGATATCTTATAAAAAAAAGAAAAGAAAAAAGAAAAAGTTCAAGGAAAGAACACAGTCCAACATGGCCGTTAGCGGGGTACAAGTAACAAGTTGCCATTGTCTCGGCAGTCGTTGCGCGCGGACGTTGGGGGTGCGTGGAACCAATACTTCTTCTTCTGCTTCTTCCTCTTCTAGTTAACTACAAACTACCACTACCTACTCTCTAGCACATCCCTTCATAAAACCGCTTCTTCATCGACCACTGCTGCAAAAAGGATCGTCGTCATAAAGCAGTGTGTGTGTGTCTGTGTGGTCGCGTTCAACTTGCACAGAGGGGCCGTATTATGGTTAGAAAAAAAAATAAAAAAAAAATAAAGAAAGGAAAAGAAAAAAGAAAATAAAAGAAAAGAAAAGAAAAAAGATTAGCGCATACATCATCACGATGAGAGATGCGATGCGTAGATAAAGGCCAGTGCGTCCATTTCCCCCATGACTTGGAAAATTCGACATGGAAATGTAATCATCATCACATCTCCCTTCTTATCAACCCCCCCCCCCCCCTCCCTTTTCACACCCACCATCCGCCTCATACATCATCACATCATTATCAGCACCAACACGAAATTCTTGGCTATTTAGGCTACGACTCTACGACCATTGCACGCCCACTAACGTGTTTCACATCTGTCCGCCTGACGAGATTTAGCTGCTCCTACCTGCTCCCTTTCATCTCATCAACCAGGTTACCTTTTCTTAATCATACCTAACCCCCCCCTGTTCTTCCATTTCCCAGCTCATCTTCGTCATGAACCCTCATGTCTGCCTGGATGCTTGACAGCAACATGTTTTCATAAATTTTCAATTTGCAAAGCTAATAGTACTACCCTACTTCCCATGCTAGCCATTACATCTCCCATCTCCCTGATGCAGCAAAAATGCTTCCCTCTGCCACCATGAATAATCAAAACCTGATTGCCATTTTTGTACTTGTTGTAAATGCCCCAAGTTTTGCGCCATTGCACACTTTTTGATCAAAGCCAATAATAATAGCAACCAAGAATGCCAGTGTTACCCTTTCCATCCCATGTTGCGATACGCTTGCATTGCATCACCGAGCTCTTTTTGTACAAAGGACCAAAGGTATCGTAGAGAAGAGTGCGCAAAATTTCAATCAATCGAAAAATCACATGGCGCAATGCAATCGCTTGGCCAATGTGTCATGCAAAAGTTGTATAGAAGCCACACAATGCGCCGACCCTGCATCTCCTTATTAGCCCCCCTCGCAAAATGCTTCGCAACTCGCCATTCGCATCCTCGCTATTCCTCTCAGTCAGAGCAGCCCCGTCTCTTCTGCTCACCCGCCCATCTCTGTGTCGGATTGATCACCATTAAAAGTTCCTTCCTCCTCACCGTCATCGTCATCCAAGTCGTCGTCGTCCTCCTCCTCCTCCTCCTCCTCATCGTCGTCGTCGTCGTCAATCTCAATCGCCTCCGTTTCCTTGTCCGCCGTGCGGATAGGTGCCGTGTAGGACCCGGCGATCGACATGGGAATCGGTCGCGGCGTGGCACCAGTGGCTGACAGCGCGCTCGGCTGTGGCGTGGCACCGGTGGACGAAAGCGCTTTTGTTTGAGGCGTGACGCTAGTCGTCAACGGCGCTTTCGGTTGAGAAATCACCGGGGAAGCCATCTTTGAAGTCGCACCAGTCGTCGCGCCAGTCGCAGGCGATGCTTGCACATCATTGCCCGCCTCGGTGGCAGGACTCCATTTTGGCGTTCGCTGTCCGCCCACGCTGTCGCGGTCGCCAGTCGACACGGAGGCTCCATCCACCTGCGAAATAGCTCTCTTTCTCGTCGACGCCGGCGACTCCACCTCCGAGGCGCGTCGGTCTCCTGTCGATGCCGGCGTTTCCGGACGCGCGCTGAGCATGCGGCTGCGCTCCTCGTCGATTTCATGCTTGGACCGTCGCTCACGCAGTCTGATGCCAAACTTTTTGCGCGTCATGCTCTGCTTGTTATTATACAGATTCTTCAGCCGGGCCAGTTCAGCCTTTTGCTGTATTGGCGGCATATTTGCTGCCTTCCTCTGCCCGTCCTGATACTGATACTCGATCCTGGCCATGGCAGCGTCAAACGCGAGGCGGCTGCTGGCATCAAGCCCACTATACGGATCAGTCTTGGGAGTCCCGGGCCCCTGGGACTGTTGCGGCGTGGGCTGGCTCGAGCTGATGGGGGCTTCGACGTTTAGTGTATTCGTCTGCGACTGTTTGGTCTTCCATACGTGGTCTGCGTCGGTAAAAAGTCTCGTTAAAGCGTCGGTATGCTCAGATGTGTAGCTGCCACAGACATTGTTCTTCATGTGGTACGCCAGCCCACCGTTTCCGGTAAAGTGCTGTCCGCAAAACAAGCAGTACTCCTTTCCCAATCTATCGAGCGGAGCTGGTGGCCTTCCGCAAAGCCCGCTGCGCCGGTGCGCCAGCAGCGCCTTGAAGCCTGCACAGGGCCGGTTGCAATTTTCGCAAAAGGCAATGCCAAGTTTCATAATCTCTTGATCAGACGGAAGAATGACTGCCCCAGATGAGGCTGGTCTTGACCCGGACCCTGACGGCTGTGCCGCCTGTGACCCTCGTGGCAGCATCGAGGCCGGCGGTGCCGGGATCGGATTCGCCGTGGGAATCACCTTTTCTTGCCGCGGCGGGCCAGCATGGTTCCCCGTCCCCGTCCCCGTCCCCGTCCCCGTCACCATGTCGCGAACGTCGTAGCCCAAACGCTCCGCTCTGCCGAGCGCGTTGACGAGCTGCTGCGCCTGGATGGACTCGAGGCGAAGCGCGAGGGCCTTGTCCAGAAACACGGGGCTCAATTTAGGCAGCAGAATAGGCGCCACTAGATCCAGGCCCTCCTTGGTCAAGTGCTTGGCAATCTCGCTCGTCGCGGCCGTAACAGCCCGACCTCCGTGCAGCTCAATGGAGCGGCTTAATGTGGCCGGAGGAGCCCTGTGAAGCATTGTGCTACACTGCATTCCAGTTCATCGGTCAGAAATCATGGTTGGATATTCACGCTTCGTCGGTACGTTTTCAAGACTTACAATAAAGGAGCTGTGGTACTCGGAGCCGACCAGCGTTAGCTCCCACAGTTCACGGACGGCTTGACGCAGAACAGCAGGTTCATAAGCTCTCATGGCATTCTTGGCATGCGCAACAGCATCTTGGAATGCGTCCGGATGTGCTTTTAGCATGTTGGGCGAGGGAAAGTTGAATGGCGCTTGCCCCGCCTGGGGCCTCTGCTGTGCCATTAAAGCGGTCGTTGTCTTTCCGATAGCAGACTGTCTGGTGTCCAATCTAAATGTGACGATTGACATTAATTGACTGCTGCAATGATCAAAGGCTTGCTTTGGAGGCTGTGTTGCGCAAAAAGAACCACCGCGGCGGCCAACGCTCGTGAAAGAAAGCCTCACAGGGGGGGAGTGTGTTTCTGCAGAAATCCTGGGATCGAGTGAAGCTGATGCTTGATGCGCATCGGTATATGGAAAAGGATGTGAGTTGCTTCGTTGTTTCGCTTCGGTGAGCCAAGTGGCAGTGAATGAAGCTGGACCGTTTGTTCCCCCTGCTGAGTGAAGCGCGGAGTGAAGCGCGGCGTAACGTTCACGTTGTAAAGGTTGCCGAGCTCAAACACATGAAGCACTTTTCCGGTCTTGATCTGGCCCGCAAACCAAGCAAAGATGGCAAGGTTTAGCCGTACAAGTCTGATGCGTGCAAAGATGGTGGACTGGCTCTTTCGCTCCAAACTTCAGTGCCCGATGATGCTTTTGGTGATGCTTGTCGCGTCCCGTCGCCAGGGTAAGCAGTATCCACGATGCTAGCGTGTTCCATCATTCTCCAATTATATTCCCCTTCCATTATTTCTGCCTGGTAATTTGGGCATAAATAGCACAAGGGTAATCAAATTTTTCTTGGCCAGAACTTGTGGGCCCCTCATCTATTCATGGCTAGCTTTGACTAATTAACTGGATCTAATCTATGCTAGTTCTAGGGTCTTGTCATACAGCAATTTGAAGCCTTGTGAACGCCATGCTAATAACTCATAGGTAAAGACGCTATAACTGGCTAGACAAAGCCCAATGTCGACATATTGATGGACTTGTAAAATTGACAATCGGACAAAGCTACAGAGCAGCAACGCGGATTCCAACTATTCCAACGCCAGCCAGCAAGTCTCGTTTTAGACTCCATTCCTAATGCATCCGACATGCTTCACATCAACGTCTTCCAAACGGTCGCATTTAATCTTGCAATCGCGAGCCGTCACCGCCGTGTCAGCCGGCGCGCCAGTCCCCCAAAACTCTGCATGAAGCACCCAAAAGTCCAATCGTCCACATGACTCGGCCGCCATTCTGGCCAGGCAATTGTCCAGCGGCTCGTACCAACGATCCCGCAGTCGCGCAGGCTGCATCGACTGCACGGTTCGGACAGTCTGTCTCGGATACGCCCACGAGAGTCCAAAGAAGCACTTCTTGTCTGCAAGCTCGCAGCATGTCATGCGCTGCAGCCTGCTTTTTGCAACTATGTCGCGTTGATTGACCAGAAAGCTGTAGCGACTGACCCATACCTCGTCTCGCCACGTCTGCTTTCCACCCTTCAGTCTGTATAGCTTTGGCCAGGTCGGCGTCTCTACCAACCCGAGGTCCATGGCGCGCTGATGGCGGCTCACCCATGCCCGAAACCCAAGGTCGTTGTGCCCGATGTACGAGTCGAAAAGCGAAATGATGTGGTCTAGCTCTAGCAGTAGTTCCGTTTCTGTGGATGCATCGTGCACGGGAAGATTGTCCCACGCTCTGAATAGTTTAGTGTAATATGTGTCTGCTTCGGTCCAAGAAAATGTTTCTGTCGGCTTCAAAGCCTTGCACGGAGAGGGTGTGTCGACGCAGTCGCCCGACTTGCATGTGGTTGACAGGCTCGGTCCCTGTGCCACGTCCATGTTGAATACCGTAAAGAGTGTCGGTATGCGAGCGTCAATTGCATACTTTTACAACAAAAGGTAAAGATGGTTCTGCTTAATGGTGTATGTCGCAGAAAAGAGCTTGCCTGAAGAGCATGGCCACGTAGGGTGAAGCTTCATACTTGCATGCAAGCAGGAGCGAGCTTCACAAATCGCTTGGTGTGCTCAGTACCTGCCTTATCCAATGCTCATCTCCTAACCCGTCATTCACTGGGCCAACTTTGCAGTCAAGGCCAGCAATCGTATTTTTGGAGCATCACGTGGTGCTCTGCTCAATGGAATGTAAAGTCGCAGTGACGTGTGTTGCACAGTGAATGCAAATCTGATATTCGATTGAGTTGGCCCTAATTTGGACCGCTGTACAAATCATCATGTGCTAGCAAAGATGGTGATTAGAATAATCGATAGCATACAGAAAAGGCAAACCATTGAACAATAAACTCCGTCTCCTTTCCAAGTGTGCCTGTCTTTACTCGCCGATACAGGCAACCATCAGACGACCGTAGTCGCCCGATGTCTCACCCTTGATGCGGCTGGCGAGGCTGCGGCGGTAGCGCTGCTGGTAAGCGCCCTTGATATTCGCCAGTTCGTTGCGGTCCCAGTGGTACCGGACGACGCGGCCGACGAGGAGTTCGTCCTTGG
Organism: Beauveria asiatica; assembly: GCA_038367545.1. Taxonomy (NCBI): domain Eukaryota; kingdom Fungi; phylum Ascomycota; class Sordariomycetes; order Hypocreales; family Cordycipitaceae; genus Beauveria; species Beauveria asiatica. The sequence goes on along the minus strand of JAAHCF010000314.1, from coordinate 34,743 downwards.
TGCCCATGCCCGCCATGGCGTCTTCAAATAGCTGCGCGGCATGCATATATTTATCGACGGCGTGGCGGAGCTGGAAAAGAAGGGCATCCTTCATGTGCCCGGAAAACTCCTGCAGGAATTGTCAGTATCGTCGTCATGAACTGGGCCAATCTTTTCCATACCGATTTGACGACTGATTCGAGGTCCTTATTGAAGCGCTGCTTGTAGGCATGGGCGATGGCGCGTAGCTGGTTGTCATTCCTGCTGGTGAAGATGCTGCAAACGAGGATTTCATCGGTACCCATCTTGCCCTCTGTTGCCTTGTACAGTTCCATGACGTCGCCGTCAACCTGCTGGGGAACAACAGGTGCCGCGTCCTCAGCACGGTTGGCAGCCAAGACCATCATGAAGTGGCGCTCCGTCTTCATGCTGAGGTCGCCTTTGACCGTGTCCTCAAGGCTGCGACGGAAGGTCTTGTAATAGGTCTGCTTGATGGCCCTCAGATCAGCGTTGGAGCGGGACAGCAGAACATCGTTTAGCACGAGCTCCTTGGTGCCGGGGCCGGACATGGCGTCAAACAGATTGTAGACATCGGCAAGAAGGGGGCCGCGAGCCAGCTGCAGCAGTCCACGCTCAAAGTATCCGCTCGTTTCCGATTTCAGGTCGTCCGTCAAGGTGCGCGACAAGTTTCGGGAAAAGGCTTCGCGAATGGCATCGACTTGGAGAGGGTCTTTATTGGATAGGATATGGATCAGCGCCTTTTCGTCCGTGCCGAAGCCTTTCATGGCGCTTCGAAGAGCCTGCGCATCGCCCGATGCATCCCAGTTGATGATCTGCGGAGCACCGTAGCCGAGCGAAGGCGGCGTCGGAGGCGGAGCGGGGGGGGGAGGAGCGCCGTATTGACCCGGGGGAGGCGCGCCATAGGACGGCGCTTGGTGGTGGCCGCCGCCGTACTGGGCGGGAGGCGGCTGGCCATAGTGCTGAGGAGGAGGAGGCTGGCCGTAGCCCTGCTGGGGAGGAGGGGGGTATTGACCGGGCGGCGGCTGATTGTATCCGCCATGCTGAGGAGGGTATTGCTGGTGCTGAGGCGGATATTGGCCGTGCTGCGGAGGATAGCCGCCGTGCTGCGGAGGATGTTGGCCTTGAGGCGGGGGGTATTGCTGTCCGTAACCTTGAGGAGGCGGTTCTGCGAGGGCGCATTGTCAGTAGATTGATGCGTTTCACGAGCTGGGGTGCGACTCACGACCGTAGCCTTGACCGCCGTAGCCCTGGCCGCCGTAGCCTTGGCCGCCATAGCCTTGGCCGCCGTAACCTTGGTACGACATTTGCAAGTGAGGGGTAGAATATGCGGTCTTGGTGTTTATCGGCGACGGGGCGCGAGGATGCCACAATGCTGCCGTGAGGCCTTTATTTACTCTAGAAATTAGGTGTGTTGATTCGAAAAGTAATGTGGAAAAGGCCAAGTAAAAATTATGGCGAACGTGGGCGATGACGACGATGACGATGGGCGCAAGCTTCGGCTGTGCTGTGCCCCTCTAACTAGTGCTTGCGACTAGGTGGTTCTTGGTGGTCCAGCAGGCACCGACGAGGGTCTTGGGCCTTTATTACAGAGGTAAAAATAATTATCCAGGTCGTGCTAGCAACGGTCCTACTGGAGATGGTCCACGCCACTTGCAGCTGGCAGATGACCGTCCAAATAGGCTGAGCATAAAATCTGGGGCAAGAAACGCCCTTGGCCTCTAGCCAGTCACCCTTCTTTACCTAGAATTACGACTCTTGAGACTAGTTAGGCTGATTCCTGATTCCTGATCGGTTGGTCGGTTTCTGCAGTTTTGGTGGTGCGCCTTGGCGGTGCTGTTGAACCACCCCACCGAGGATAGCCCTGGCTTGAAAGCCATTCACCTGTGTCGTGAAGAGGCAGAACAGGCAGTCAGCAATGATGACAAGTGCTTGAAGACACAAAGACGTAGAACATCAACTTTCTCTTCTGCACACAGTTATGATTTTGCTATCAATTGGTGGTCGTGTCAGGTAGGCGACCCACCATGTCGCGTGCCAGGGCCCAGAGGGAAACACCATGCCCCGGATGAATGGCACCCCACCGGGCACAATGCAATGTGCTAGATTCCATCAGCTCTGAAATCTTCTACGGATTTACATGACACTGTCTTGATTGCTTTCCATAGTCAGTCAGTCAGTGTCTGGGAATGCGATGGCGGGGAAGTGGCCTGGGGTGCCGCGCCTCCTCCAGCACCGCCACAAGAACCGTTGAAGCGTGGCGAGGCCAGTTTGCCACTTGCAACGCAATCTGATCAACGCCAGTTTGCTGCGGAGAAGTTGGGGGCTACGGCAGGCAATGCGGCAGCGATGGACAATGCAGACAATGCGAAAACTAATCCGTAAAGTAGTTTTAGGATCGGACGATTGGAATCTCGGTCAGTGCGGCCAAAAATGTCGTGCATTCAAATCTGGCGCTGGCAGCGACAAGGGAGACGATGTCGGAAAGGTGGCTGGGGAGGCAAGGAGGGTCCGAGACTGCAAAATGGAACCCGCCTGGAACGCTGGAACAAAGGTGCTCAGAGCTGTAAAACCAGTAATTTAGCGCTATTCAGCCCACTCGTTACCGCTAAATGTCCCTGAAGCTGAGCTGAGCTGCCCTGCCCCACTCTCTCCCGCTGTAGAGTTTCCCTTTCCAGCCAATTCCAGGGGCATCACCCAACCACCAGTTAATATTTTGGCTTTACCAGCCACCGACTTCATGTAGCTTCTTTTTCATCAAACCGCTTGTGCGTTGCCAGCCCCCGTCATGGACCGCAGAGGAAAAAGGCCATCGCGCCCATGCATGTGCGAATCGTTCATCTCACCTCTCTTGCATATACCATTTTCCTCTCACCACGCTCATCTTTGGCCTCGACCTAATCTCACACTCTTGACTACTTCGAATCGCCTCGTTTGCTCACTGTCGCTACACACTTTGAACTTGAGTACCACGACAGCCTCAGCGGCATCGAGCTGCTCACCCCTTTCTCTCCTCTCTTCACTCTCTCTATCTCTTCTCTCTTTCTCTTCGCACATTCTCTCTTGATCTCTCCGACGATGCGCACCTTTGCCACTCTCCTCGTCGGCCTCACAAGCTGCATTGCCACCACGGTTGCGTTTCCTCGCATCCGCATCTACAACTCGGCTCGAGACGCCATCCTCGCCCACGCTGTCAATGTCAACCAAAAGGCACCTTCGTACTCGGTCGTGCCCCTGGAGCCCGGCCCCGCCACGCAGACCGGGGGGAACCCTGGCGATGATGGCAGCAACACCAATGGTGGAAGCAGTCCAACCTCTACCGGTGGCGGAGGCAGCCCTCCTCATTCCCAAAGCGTTGCAACTGTTACAGTGACTGAGACTGTTACGCAGACACAAACGAAAGGCGCTTTCACAAAATATGTCACTGTGACGGCCAGTCCGGAGACTGTCACGGCTAGCCCTAAGACGGTGACGGTGCCAACCTTTGTTACAAAGGTTGTAAACGATACTCAAACAGTCACGGTATCTGAAGTCGTCACGAGCATCCTTAACGATACAAAGACGGTGACTATTCCCACGACAGTCGTTGAGGCTAAAACTGTGCTCGTATCTACCACTCTTGTCGAGCCCTCTACCGTTGTCGTCTCCGCTTCTCCCACGACGTTGGTCACCGTCACCACCGTCAGCGCCGGCAACTCATCCGCTGCTCACGAAACTACCACTACCTCAAAGACCATTACCACAGTTGAGGATATCACGACTTTGACTACGTCCAAGTCTCTGACCACTAGTGAAAAGCCTGCTCCCACAGAATCCGCCTCCGCGCAAACAACCTCGGAGTCTGCCACCCGAACTAGCACCCACGCGGGTCACTCTTCTCGACCCACGGGCATACAGACTACTTCCGGGACAGCGGTTTCTACGGTTTCCAGCGCAGGATCTACCACGACTTCTCTGGCAGGAACTGCTTCGACCACCGAGGCGCCCTCGTCGTCCAAGCCGTCGGTTGACGATGGCCAGTGGACTCACACTTTTGACAATGGCCAGTGGCATCCTCCCTACCCCTCAACCAATGTCACTGGTCGACGTCTCTGAGAGCGATCTGAAACGAACTTAACGATTACCCAGAATAGAATTTGAACGTCTCACGACATGTATCAGACTGATGGAATGAGGGTTGCACGACTGGATGGCATTCATAGAACAAGGATGTTTGCCACGCATCTATACGACGGCTGATTTTCGCCGGGTTTATTTTTTTTTTTTTTTTTTTCCTTTCCTATGTGTTACAGAAACTCACAATCTTTGGGCAACACCGACGCAACTGATAGCACAAATGCCCGATGTGCTGAACAAGCAGACGCCATTTTTCCCCTGTATAGATATTACTACTACATTATCTTCCTCGCATATTAGATATATATTGTACTTAATACTAAGACCCTTTCCTATTGAAGACGAGTGGCATGCAAAGATGGGATCAGGTGAATGTGACACAATGCATGCATTGCACATGGCTGACGAACCCACCGCCTGCGGCATGCAACAGCAGCAAACGGGCCGGTTACGATTGTTCTCGCGTTTGTGTAATGCATCGCGCCGACACTGTGAGAACAATCGCAAGTGTCGCCATGTAGCACGAAAATGTCCTGCAATACGGGTCTCTGCATCTCCTTGGGTCAAGAATCGTCGTAGTCATTTAAGCTGCATCAGGAACGAGCACTCTTGATTCATAATCCTCACCATCAGACCTCAAGCTTCAGCAAGCGCCTCGCACTCAGCAAAACGCTCCCCATCGTTTCCTGATCAAAAAAGGAAAAAAAAGAAGAAAAAATCTGTCATCATATACAATCATTCTACTCCTATCACGATGGAATTCGGCTTCATCGGCCACGAGCTCTACGCCACCACTGCGCAAGATTCGTCGTCGCCCTCCTCCTCCTCCTCCTCCTCCTCCCCTTGGCCGACCACGTCTCGTCAGCAGCAAACACCACTACCAGCATCTGCCACCGTCGACGCCCAGGCAGGAATGACATACATCCCCGTCGAGCGCATCGTGACCGAGGTCGACGCCGTCCGCAACACCATCCTCGTGGGGCTGCTCATTGCGCTCGTGGCCGCGAGCGTGGCGCTCGGCGGCCTGGCGATTTACTGCTTCCGGAGGCGCGCGCGGAGGAGGCTCCAGAGCGGCTACCAGGCGGAGCTGCGGGCGGCGCAGCGGAACAAGAGCGACGAGGAGAGGGCGGCGGAGTGAAGAAGAATTGTCGGCGTGTTGTTTTGTTAAAGGGGGGTGATGAAGGTGATGGTGGCGATGAACAAGGTTGGATTTGCGGTGACGGAGCTGGATCTGGGGATTTTGGTCGTTCCAAGGGTGGGAAGGGGGGTGATTATCGATTAGAGAGCTACGGATGCTGCTTTGCTTTTGAGAGATACCACTTTAAGATTTACGGATGCGTTTTACTCGCTTTCTAGAGATGATCAAACGACAATAGTTGCTGACTTTTTTCCTTTCTTTCCTCTGCCCCGTGAAATATGCCGACATGATCTTCTCCAAGAATGGAGTGCCGTCAAACACAGCAGCGGCGACCGGAGCATAATCGGCCGCCAGTGACCTATCACAGACTAGGCAATTAGATAGTCTGCCATTCAAAAGCAATTAGTTAGTTGGGGATTGCCGTTGTCGAGGAAAAAAACGCCACCGGCTCCATCAACTTGCTGCTGCGATGATAACAGTGCGCTGCCCGTTCGTACAGGGTAGTTAGGAACACTGTCCTCTTGGCGTCGTCCGCCCGCCGTTGATAACGGTCTACCGACGTATGGTCCTACCTTGAAATCAAGAGAAATAATAAACGACAGATGACTAGACTATTTAATAAATGAAAAACGAAATGAGAAGAGATAGCAAAGAAAAAAAAAAGCTTCGGGCCATCTTTCTGAAGGGGTCCTCCCTCTCCACATGCCCGCCCACACCAGCTGCAAAGAAAATCTTCATGTGGGTTTCTTATCAAGGGTCTTGGTTGTAGTTTATTATATGATTTGCCTTGCCTGCACTTCAGCCTTGCACAACTTGTTCTTGCCAACTTCCAACAACCAGCCCGCGACATTTGCCTTTTTTTTTGGAGTAAAAATAACTACTGATTGAGTTTCTCACGAATCGGCTTCAGCAGGTTTGCCCCCAACAACCGCCAGGATTCAGCAGGTTCGCCTGATCATAACCGCTCCCCGAAAACCTTTCACCTGCCCCAAAGCAACATTTAAAATTCCATCTTTTGAACTTGTTACATGTATTGAAAACGATACCCCTTCTTCCTTTTTTATTTTTATTTTATTTTTTTTAACACCTTTTTATATTCTCTCTCCAAGATGGATGAAGATCATGGGCCTCAATCCATTGCCCCGGCACACTCGCCGCGCCGCCGCACCCTGAGTTCCCGGCTCCGCGCCGTGAAGCGAGCCTTTACCACCAAAAAGGGCCTCATTGGCGACTACGACTACGCCTTTCTCTTCCGCCCCAATCTGCCGTTTATGCGGCGTGCCACCTCGAGCAGTCCCTTTTTCGGCCTCAACGACCGCGTGCCCGTGCTGCTGAGCCTGCTCCTCGGCTTGCAGCACGCGCTGGCCATGCTTGCCGGCATCATCACGCCGCCGCTGCTGCTCAGCGGCACGGCGGGGGCCAATCTCGAGGTGCACCAGCAGCAATATCTCGTCTCGACGGCGCTCATCATCTCCGGCATCCTGTCGACGATTCAAATCACCCGGTTTCGTCTGTTTAAATCTTCGTGAGTCCGGAGCCCGCCGCATCCTCCCCCAAACAAAAATCCCCCCCCTCCCGCTGACCCGTTGCAATACAAAACCACTTTAGCTACTACGTTGGCACTGGTGTCATCTCCGTCGTCGGCATCTCATTCAACCTCATCCCCGTCGCCCTCGGCGGCTTCCAGCAAATGTACGCCAACGGATACTGCCCTTCCACGCCCGACGGCGAGCCGCTGCCCTGCCCGCGCGGCTACGGCGCCCTCATCGGCACGTCGGCGCTGTGCGCGCTCATCGAGATCCTCATCTCCTTCATCCCCGCGCGCGTCCTCCTTCGCATGTGTCCCCCCATCGTCACCGGCCCCACCGTTATGCTCATCGGCGTGCACCTCATCGAGAGCGGCTTCAAGGACTGGATGGGCGGCTCCGGCCCTTGCTCCGACCCGGCCACCGCTGTCGGCCTCTTCGCCGCCTGCCCGAGCGTCGCCGCGCCGCACCCGCTGCCCTGGGGCTCGGCCGAGTTTTTCGGCCTCGGCTTCTCCGTATTCATCACCATTATGCTCTGCGAACGCTTCGGCTCGCCAATCATGAAATCAACGTCCATTGTGATTGGCCTGCTCGTCGGCTGCATCATTGCCGCCGCCTGCGGCTACTTTGACCGGTCGGGCATCGACGTGGCGCCCGTCGCCTCCTTCATCTGGATGCACACGTTCCCGCTGTCGCTCTACGGGCCGCTCGTGCTGCCGATCCTCGCCGTGTACACCATTTGCGCGTGCGAGGCCATTGGCGACATCACGGCCACCTGCGACGTGTCCAAGCTCGAGGTCGACGGCCCCGTCTACGAGTCGCGCATCCAGGGCGGCGTCCTGGCCGACGGCTGCAACGGCCTGCTCGCCTGCCTCATGACCATGACGCCCATGAGCACCTTTGCCCAGAACAACGGCGTCATTGCCCTGACGCGCTGCGCCAACCGCCGCGCCGGCTACGCCTGCTGCTTCTTCCTTGTCGTCATGGGCGTCTTTGCCAAGCTGGCCGCCGCCATCGTCTCCATCCCCTCGTCAGTCATTGGCGGCATGACCACGTTCCTCTTCACCGCCGTGGCCGTCTCTGGCGTCGCCATTGTAGCCCGCGGCGTCGTCTTTACGCGCCGCAACCGCTTCATCCTCACGGCCGGCCTGTCGCTCGGCTACGGCGCCACGCTCGTGCCAACCTACTTTTCTCACATCTTCACGTACAAGGGCGACAACAAATCCCTCCAGGGATTTTATGATGCCATTGTTCTCATCATGCAGACCGGCTTTGCCATCACCGCGGCCGTGTGCATGATCCTCAACCTTACGCTCCCCGAGGAGCTGGAAGACGACGTCGATGCCGACGAGACGGATCTTGAGCAACCTGTCGATGGGCACCAAGGAAAAGAACCTGTGCAGGATAATGTAGACGGGAGATGGACTGTTTGATTTTTACGAATGCTGCCTTTCTCTGCCCGGTGACAGGGCAGTGCCTACAGCATTCTACACATGCAGACAGTACCTATAATTCCGACTTCTTACTGTTGCGTTGCGATTGCACAATCCTTTGGTTCGAGTCGAATTATTCATAACAAGTATTCCAACTATCCAAATGTTGCCTGCGCCTCTCTCGTGTCAACCTCTTTTCTTTGTATAATACAGAACATTAGAATGAAAGAAGCACCCGAGACTCCGTGAACACGACGGGTAACAAAAAGAAGCGCCATGTATGCCGAATAGCCCCCCATAACCCCGGCCAGCCACTACAACCCTCATAACAAGGAACAAAAAAAGACCAAACCAATTGAAAAAAAAAAGTGATATAAAAACCAGTTCAGGCAAACAAACATCAAACTGAGAGGCTTTTTGGGAGCATCACATGATGTCAATGATTGGCACTGTTTGCCTTTATCGCTGAAATTCCTTTCCTTTGCGAGCGAGGACACGCATATTGTCTAAAAAGCCCTCAATCAGCTCTTGGTAGCCATGTGGCTGTCCCGCCATGGCGCGGCGGCCTTGCTCAATAACGGCAGCGCCGGACACTTCGATTTCGAGCTCGTGCTCCTTTTCGCCGCGTGCTGACTGGACAACATGTTAGCACACGTCACACCGAGACGGGACAATAGAAAAGCTGCTTACTCCCTGCCCACCGGGCATGGTGACCTGGGTGAGGTCAATTTGATAATTGCCTTGCTTGTAGCTTAAGCGATCCTTGCGGCGGTCGGTAATGCCTTGCGTCGGCGCTCCAGCGAGCTGCTCTAGCTCATCCACAGGGCCGTCCCAGTCCATTTCCAGATTAATGCTGATGCGGCAGTCCATGGGGCACTGGGGCAGGTGGAGGTCAATATCAGCTACCCGCGCCTTGACAATCTTGTTCAGGACCTCTCCAGTTTTCTCGTCATACGTGACTCGCGCTTTCACATTCTTGCGCGTGCCCAGCCGGGATCTAACACAGCCTGGAATTCGCGCCTGCATGTCGAGCGGGAGCTCAAAATATTTGTCGATTTCGCGCCGGTGTTTGTAGTGCACCTGCACGCGGCCCTTGCCATGTGCTGACCGCGGATCTGTTTGTATGACAGCCTTGTTCAGGAATTCGTTGAAAGCTTTGTGATGCGCCTTGTCTCATGTCAGCTTCGTGCCGCACCAAATAATCACAAAAATTTTCGACTTACCTCAGTCATGCTACTTTTGAACGCAACTCGACCCGTGTCACGAAGAACACATTCGGATTCGATAAATCTCTCAACACGGTGGTTTGTATCCTTGTCGATTAGCGTCCCCAGCTTTGCCTCGATTTCGAACTCGATGCCTCTGCTGCTAATTTCCTGCGCATCCTGGGCGTTAATAACGTGGATGAAGAGGAAATCTGCAACCGCTCGTGACAATTCTTCATATGGTTTGACACCAGTAATACTGGCTTCCCAGGGTCCAAGAAATTCTTGCGGCCCGCGAGGTTCAGGCTGCTCTTGAGTCTCGCTAATGTTGGACGTCTCGTGAGAAGGTGCGCGACTCTTTTCAGGCGGGGTAGAATGAGGGCGATCTGACAGAACATAATTCGCATGCTTTGGCAGGGCCTTTCCCAGTGTGCGGAGGCTTAGCGCCCAGACAGGGAGTTCTGACCAACAGGTGCGTACAGTGTCCTCGTCTGGTTCCGGTCGTGGAGGTGTCGCGGGTCTCTCTGACGCAGGTCTCGACTCTTCTCTGACTGAGCCTCCTCTGGCCGAGTCTTCCCTCACCGGCTCCTCCTCGACCGGCTCTTCCTTGATCGTCACTCGTTGTGCCTCTCGCGGCGCCTCGATTAGCGCTCCATTGACTTCTCCAGGGGGAGGTCTAGAGTTCCTATGCTCGAGCTCGCTGGGACTCATGCTGCGATCGTTCAGTTTGCGCTTGGCTGGCGTCGCTACAGGATGCTCCTGCTTGATTCCTACCATGCTGGCGGGCTGCGCGATTATGGCTGATCTAGAGTCACTCCCAGACATTGATGGGGGACGTTCCGAATTGCTTGGCAGAGAGCCAACGCACGTTTTGGGGCTAACAGACATGCTGTGCTCTCGCTCGCTGGTTGATCTGCGCTTGGCGCTTTCGGGGCGTGGCGAGTTCTGGGCGTGCTGAGAAGGAGGACGTGGGTGGGAAAGGCGATGTTGTGGTTGCTGCGGATGCGGCGGGCCGTTTGGAGACGAGTGGGCTTGTGCGACAGCAGCCCCTCCGGCAAATGGCATTTTGTGTTGGTAAGGACTCGAAGGTTGACTGAAAGGGGGAGGGCCTTGCGAATTGGCGCTCGATGGATTTGCACTTTGTGGTTGACTGGGAGGTCCCGGAGGCTGTGAAGGTTGACGACGATACTCTATAGGCGTATGCTGATGCTGAGAAGCAGGGCTGCCGTGAGCAAACGGTAAGCCGTATGGATGTTGTGAATGTGCAGATGTTGGCGTTGGCGTAGACTGAGCGGATTGGGTTCGCTGGTTATGCTGTTGACCTGGGTGGCCTATCGGCGGCGTTTGAGGGATAGAGGGTTGTGGCAGATACGGCGTCGTCGGCTGAGCTTGCGAAGAAGGATGGCTGTCGTGACGCTGGTGCTGCTGGTGACCGTGAAGGGGCTGAGGCTGGTACTGCGCCGGGGGGTATTGATGCCGTTGACTTGGACTTCGGATCTCGTGAGGAGCCTGATTGGCAAAGTAGCCTTGAGACGGACCAAGAGCCTGGCCAGGCGCTGAGCTCGCTGAATGACGATAGGGTGATTGTACTGGAGGTGCGCTGCCAGGAGAGCGAGGGTCCGCAAACGAACCAGGGTGACTAGCTCGAGGAGGATACGCAGATTGGGTCTGGTAGGGGGACGGGGGAGGGTACGCGCCGGGCGGGTACTGGCCGCCGTGGTGTTGGTAGTCTGGTCCTCCCGGCTTTCCAGGTGAAGGTTGAGGAGCTGGATGTTGAGGATAATCGTGATAGGCGTACTGCGCATTGGCTGGCGGCGGCCCACGAGGTTGATGAGGGTGGCGCTGAGGAGGGTGCTGATGCTGATGCTGTTGCTGCTGTTGTTGCTGCTGCTGCGGCGGCGGCGCTGGCGGGGCGTTGGCGGCAGACCGCTCCCCGTTATCAGCAGTATTGAGAACCGAACGAAGATCCATTATCGCAATGTTGACGTTTTATTGCGAGCTTCTTCGAGGATGCGATTGCGCGACAGGCGCTCGAGGACGAGGAAGAGTTGCGATGAAGAGACGTGGCCTGGCTCAGGGCTGGACGCACATCTGCCACGTCTTCAATAGTCGCGTATTAAATCGACCGATGGGGTAAACGAGGTTCAAATGCGCAAACTAAACGATGACGTGCCAATCGCAGGACGCATCATGTTAACACTGCGAAACAATGAGTCGGCGGAGACAACGCGCTGTGTTGGGCGGGCTGAAGACGTCAAGTAGGGCGCGCCAGCGAGATCAGTGTTGGAAATAAAAGGGAGACGCAAGGATTGGTACTAGACCAGAGGCGCCTTCTTGTCAGCCAAGACAACGTACGACACGATACGGGGCGCGGGCTCGGGCTGTTTCGTGGTGAATTGAAGCTGGGAAGTCGACGACTACTTTTTTCCCCCGGGCCGCTCTGGAGATTCGTCTGCGCCAGATGGGAGACGTGTTGCTACCTTGGAGCGGCCCACTTGGCGGGCAGGGCCAACCGGCGTAATTGGGTATTGAGAGCGGCAGAGGGCATTGGGAGCACGGCCAAGTACAGCAATAAGAGACAGGAGAGTCGCAAATTGAGGAATCAATCTATTCTGCGAGATTGACAATTTTTATACATACTTGATTTAGAGCTGCCGGGCCAAAGTAACTGATCCCGTCATTTGCACCCGGGGACGAGGCCTATTCCTTTTTTTTTTCTCTTTCATTTAGATGTGGTGGGTGGGTTTAGCTAATAAGTACCTTCTTGGTGATCCCTTGATAGAACCAGTACCTGTCCACTCACAAGTCGTGCACTTTGTGCGGCCAGTACCTCAACAGTACCTCTCATAGTCTGATTAGTTCCACCTAATCATAGGTTCCTCGCTCGTAGCCCTCTTTAGTCACGTGCTATCTTACTCATCTCTCTTCGATTTGTTGCCAGTGCTGCCTATGGCGGGTGGGTCTCGTCTTGGGTAGCTGCAGGCAAGCTGGCGCCAAATTTAGGCAAGCTGTGCCTGACGTGTATGCTCTTGATTACTCGTGCAACTCTGCGTGCGTACTGCTGCGCAAAACATCGTTCACCTATTTACTACCATCACGACGGCTTCAGCAATCAGCCCCCATCGAGCGTCTCCGCTGCTCGTCCATTGGTATACTTTTCCTGAGGCCCATAATTGGCTTCCCATTCAACTTTCATTTCATATTTGCCTCTTCTGCGCCATTCTTCGTCTAACGCCATCCCCTCCGAGCGCCTCACCATGCCAGGCCTCGTGTCAGCAACAGGCGTCCTCGCCTTCCTCGCTGACGAGGAGCCTGAACTCAAGGTTTTTGCCCTCCAGACTCTGAATGATGACATCGACACCATTTGGACCGAAGTCGCCAACGCTCTGAGCCAGATGTATGCCTCCCGGCTCCCTCGCCACCATTTCTCCCTCGATCTCCTTGCTGACCCTCTGCCTGCAGTGAAGCTCTTTACGAAGACGAATCCTTTCCTGAGCGACAATTGGCTGCTCTCGTGCTCGCCAAAGTCTATTATCATCTTCAGGCCTACAATGATAGCATGGTTTTTGCTTTGGCCGCCGGCGATCTCTTCAAGCTCGACGCCCCCGGCGAGTTTGAGGAAACCATTGTCTCCAAGTGCATTGACCAGTACATCTCTGTTACCGCCGCCCGCCATACTACCCCCAAGACGGCCAAGAATGTCGACCTTCCCGAGCTGACAACTACCTTTTCCAACCCGTCCGACAGCGCCGTCATGTCTCCTACAACGCCCTTTTCGCACACGACGCTGCCTCCCAAATCTCTGCTTTCGCGCGCCTCCCTCGACGACGCTTCCATTGAGGCTACCCTGCTCCCCCTCAAGGAGGGACGTTCCGGCTCTGTTGCCCAGTTGCCGGATCGCGCCACCGAGAAAGCTCTGCAGAGAATCATCGAGCGCCTCTTCGACAGCTGCCTGAAGCAAGGTCGCTACCGCCAAGTCGTCGGCATTGCCATCGAATCCAAGAATCTCGATATTCTGCGCAAGGTCATTAAACGCGCGAGCGAAGAGGAGAAGAAAGCTGCCAAGTCTCAGGATGGCGCTGCAGGCCCTGCAGAAGATCTTATGGAGTATACTCTCGGAGTATGCATGGACATTGTACAGGAGCGAAGCTTTCGCACCGAAATCCTGCGACTCATCCTCGACCTCCTCAATGAGATTCCTGACCCAGACTACTTTTCCATCGCCAAGTGTGTTGTCTACCTCAATGCCGATGTGGAAGCCTCTAACATGCTTCATTCCCTCATTGAGAAGGGCGATCGCACGTCCATTGCCAATGCCTACCAAATCGCCTTTGATCTATACGACAACGGCACTCAGGAGTTCCTAGGCAATGTCATCTCATCACTACCTTTTGAAGAACCACCCAACCCAGAGGACAAGGAAAACGAGGACAAACCCGAGAGCGCCCCCCTCCTCCAGAACCGCCAGGAATCACCTGAGAGTGAAACACCCCAGGATGTTGCCTTCCGTAACATTCGTTCCATCCTTGACGGTTCCAAGACTATCCGACTCAATCTCGAGTTCCTCTATCGCAACAACCATACAGACCTAAGTATACTCAACAAGGTTCGCGACAGCCTGGAGGGTCGTAATTCCATCTTCCATACTGCCGTCACGTTCTGCAACGCTTTTATGAACCAAGGAACCACCAACGACAAGTTCTTTAGAGATAATCTCGAGTGGCTTGGCAAGGCCGTGAACTGGTCCAAGTTTACTGCTACTGCTGCTCTCGGTGTCATCCATCGCGGTAATCTGTCGCAATCACGCAAGCTGCTCGAGCCTTACTTGCCGAGACAGGGTGGCCTTAGCAGCGGCTCCATTTTTAGCCAGGGTGGTGCCCTCTATGCTTACGGCCTGATTCACGCCAACCACGGCGCTGATGCACTGGACTTTCTCAAGACGCAGTTCAGCCAAGCCGAAGAGGAGGTTGTCCAGCACGGCGGTGCCCTCGGCCTTGGCATTGCCGGCATGGCCACTGGCTACCAAGAAATTTACACAAAGCTCAGGGACATTCTTTACCAAGACTCGGCTCTCAACGGTGAAGCCGTTGGCGTTGCCATGGGCCTCATCATGCTGGGTACCGGTAACGTCAAGGCTCTCGAGGATATGATCAACTATTCTCATGAGACTACCCACGAAAAGATTGTTCGTGGCGTCGCTCTTGGAATGGCCCTTATCATGTACGGCCGCCAGGAGGGTGCTGACGTCCTGATCGAGGGTCTTCTCAACGATCCTGACCCTACTATCCGCTACGGTGGCATCATGACTGTGGCCATGGCCTACTGTGGAACCGGAAGCAACAAGGCTATCAGGAAACTCCTCCACACGGCTGTTAGCGATGTCAATGACGATGTTCGCCGTATCGCCGTCATGAGTTTGGGCTTCATCCTCTTCCGCAAACCTGGCAGCGTACCACGCATGGTTGAGCTTCTCTCCGAGTCATACAACCCCCACGTTCGCTACGGCTCTGCCATGGCTCTGGGCATCTCATGTGCTGGCACTGGCCTGGACGAGGCCATCGATCTCTTGGAGCCCATGATGAAGGATCCTACCGACTTTGTCCGCCAAGGTGCTCTCATTTCTCTCGCAATGATTATGGTGCAGCAGAATGAGATTATGAACCCCAAGGTCGCCTCCATCCGCAAGACCCTGAAGAAGGTTGTCGGAGACCGTCACGAAGATGCGATGACCAAGTTTGGTGCCGCGCTTGCCCTTGGTATCATTGATGCAGGTGGTCGCAACTGCACGATTGGCCTCCAGACTCAGACCGGCAATCTTAACATGGCTGGCATTGTTGGTATGGCTGTCTTCACCCAGTATTGGTACTGGTTCCCCTTTACGCATTTCCTGTCCCTCAGCTTTTCCCCCACTGCAATAATTGGCCTGGATCATGACCTTGAGATTCCCGACTTCAAGTTCCACTGTGCCACTCGCCAAAGCCTGTTTGACTACCCGCCTGAGCAGGAGGTCAAGACCGAAGAGGGCCCGGCACTTATCGCCACTGCTATCCTGTCCACAACTGCCCAGGCTAAGCGCAGAGCTCAGAAGAAAGAGCGCGCCCAGCGCCGTGAGAGCATGGATATGGACCCTACTCCGCCCAAGGATGGTGACAAGATGGATATCGATGATGAAAAACCCAAAGATGGTGCCAAGGAAATCAAGGAAGGGGAGGAGAAGGAGTCTACCGAAACTAAGAAGAAGCCTGAAAAGGAGAAGGTTGGCTACGAAATCGAAAACATGAGCAGGGTCCTCCCAAGCCAACTCAAATACATCACCTTCCCAGCTGGCCGATACAAGCCAGTCAAGAAGCCTACTGGCGGTCCCATTCTGCTCGATGATACACAGCCAAATGAGAGCAAGTCTGTCCTGGAAGAAAAGCTCAAGAAGGTGACTACGGAGCGTGCCCCCGTCGCCGGTGCTCAACGGAGCGGCAATCGAGCCAGCAACGCCCGCTTGCTCGAGAACTTGGTAGGAGACTCACGTCGTGCGCCGGACACGAATGCCATGCTCGACTTACTCTCTCGCGGAGGACGCCTAAATCTGGGCAGCGGAGAGCGCGAAATCCCCCCTCGACACGTCTATACTCCTGGCACCGGCCTGGTTCAGGGCCACGCAGAAAGAAACAGTGCCGAAGTGGACGACGATGGCGAAGGTATCGAGGAGGCCAAGGTGCCCGACGAGTTTGATTACTTTACGGACAGCAGTGACATTGAATAAGATAGTTGCTCCCGTTTGTGCAACTCGGCTAATTGGCGTCGGAGACTACTCTTACTGTAATCACTGGCTGCGACTCTCGCCTGTACCATTAGATATATACTAGCCAATGAAGAGGCCTCGGGCCGGAGCTGTACGTGATGCGTTGGACGTGACGGGGGAGTATGTTTCAAGTTTAGATAGCATATCTCCTTGCAATGTACAGTATCTAATTTTTGAAGTATGAGTGCCTATTCGTATGGCATATTAGTCATGTGATGCGAACAGAAGTTTAAGCTTCGATGGCGGATGGCGTGCCGCTACATGTAATGCGATGCAATCTAAGGAATGAAGGCTACAAAATGCGTTGGAAGCAGCAAGAAGGCAGAGATATTAGAATGCAATAGTAACAAGGCGATGCCTGCGTCTCTTAGATGCCTCGAGTCGCTGAACTAGGTTTTTTCCCTTCCAAGAAGTAATCCCGAAAACAAAGGAAAGACATTAATAAGTCATCTTTTCCTTTTTTTTTTTTTTCCACCCTACTCCTTCTTCTGACCAGGCGCGCACTCACTGCACACTTGCATGCGATGCCAGGCATTGGCCAGGTTGCCGCGGAAATTCCACGTCGCGGCGTGGCTCTCGGGCTGGCAGTTGTACGCCTCGTCGGTGGCCTTTACGAGGAGCGTGGTGCAGCGGCGGCCGGTTTCCTTGGTCGGAGCTGCGGCGGAAGCAGCAGCAGCAGCAGTGTCCGCGGGGTTTCTGTTGGACACGGCGGTGTCGTCGGGGACGGTCTCGGGCTCGCCGTTTTGGAAGACGCTGGCGGGGATGACGCCCTTGTACATCCAGCGCTTCCAGGTCCACGCGCCGTGGCCGTGGCAGAGAGACGGGGCGCCGGGCTTGGGGTCGCAGTCGGGGAGGAGGTAAGCTTGGGTCCAGTTGCGGCCGGCATCGACAGAGACGTCGACGCGGATGATGGAGCGACCGCCTCCGGAAAAGGCGTAGCCGCTGAGTGTCAGCTTTCGGGCGTCGGCGGTGGTTGCGGCGGGCTCGTCCTGGCTGGCGTCGGCGCCGGCTACGGGCTCTTTGACCCAGTCGCCGAGTTTGAGCGCGGTAATGGCGCTCTGCACTGGCAGCTCCTGAATGGCTGGCGCCTTGTCCCAGTCGACGTCGGTCTGGTTGGGGCCGAAGCACTTGTAGTCTTTACGCTGCCATTGGCTCGTGCTCTCGTCCTCGCTTAGCGTAATCTGGTTGAGCCACTTGACGGATCGCGCAGCGACGTGGCCGGGAACGATGGCACGCAATGGATAGCCGTGATCGCGCGGCAGCGGCTTGCCGTTCATGCCGTAGGCTAGAAGAACGTCACCCTGTGGATCGACAGCTTTGCGAATGGGGATCGATGCGCCGTAGGCTTCCATGCCGTTGAACTGGACGTGCTTCACTTCGCTGGTTCCGCTCATGCCCTGATCATTTTCGAACCCGGCGTCGCGGAGCACGTCGGCAAGAAGAACGCCCTCCCAGCTTGCGTTTGAAATGGCGCCGGCTGTCCATTGAAGACCATTTGTCGCACGCCCGGACCCATCCGACATGTGTTTTCGGCGATTACCGGAGCATTGTAAAACTGCTGTAACTTGATGCTTGGGAAACT
Source organism: Beauveria asiatica (assembly GCA_038367545.1). NCBI lineage: Eukaryota > Fungi > Ascomycota > Sordariomycetes > Hypocreales > Cordycipitaceae > Beauveria > Beauveria asiatica. Next base: position 16,950 of record JAAHCF010000314.1, on the reverse strand, counting down.
TTGATTTGAGATCGGATAGCGTGTATTCCTTGACGCTGCCGTCAAGCAACTCGATGGATAGCAGATGGTTGTCCGCCTCGTCCTCTGCGATACGGGGCACCCACATGTGATTGCGGACATAGAAGAGTTCGTTTGGGGTTAGAAACTGTGCGCTCATGGCTTCGTCTGGCGTTTCAGCATTGCGCGGCTTCGCAGTCCTTGTAATGAGGTCGGGATGGCGAATGGGATCGTCGGCAAAGGGGTCTTCAATAGCGTCTTGGGGCGGCTTTCCGTCCTTTAGGTCGGCCGGATGCACGAAACCAATCAAATACTGCTGCAGAATGTCGTATACGTATTGGTTCTTGTGAATGGCAAAAATATTCCAGTAGGGTTCAATAGAGCCGCCAGCTGCCCTCAAGATGACGGAGCCACCAGGGTGGGCCGAAATCCAATCTGTAATGTCGTAGACTTTGTCGCCATGAATCACCCAGGGCCGCTCCGAATTACCGTCATGTTCCTTGACCTCGGACAATCGATATCGTGGAAGTGAGGCATCTCTCGTGTCAAGAAACTCTGGTTCGGGCTTGTGGGGCAAGGCTTCAATGGATGACTTGAAGTTGCCCATGACAGTCGTGGTTGAGTCAAATGAGACCTTGGGCGCAAAGTAAATGCCGATGGCGACAGAGGCGAAGCCTGCGGCTAGGGCCATGGCGGCACGATACCGAGCGTTGAGCGCTTGCGGAGCCGATGTATTCTTGGCTAATCGAGGGGCGGACTTGTGAGAGTTGCGTATTTGGCATCCCGACAAAACCTGTCGCGCAAGCTGTGGTCTGGGATGAAGGTGAAGCAGCAGGCGCTGCGCGCAACGGCTGGATGACGGGCCAGCCATAGCTTGAGGTGACGGAGACGGGAAGCGCAGAGTCGCTTTGCAGACTTTATCGCATCGCAAGGAGCGTCGTGACTTGCGCTGGGTTAGAGGCGGGAGGGAAGCGCGAGATTGATTGCGCAAAAGGGAATCGGAATGGTACCGTCAATTTCGCAGCTCCAGAGACCGAGGTGTCCACAGGCCGATGACGCTTGCTGGCCGTATTCAACGGTCAGCATTAGCTGTTTGACCGGTGCGGAGCCTACGTACAAGCGAATGTAGAAGTTTGTGTGTCGGTTTGTGTAAAGAGGCGCTGGGTTAAGATGGGGGAAGATGAAGTAAAACAATTTCGAGCAGGGAGGCGAGATGAGGATCGGGAGTCGGAGGCCTGGTGACGCTCCAAAGTGGCAATACTGCTGCAGCGCAGCTCGCCGATGCTTGCCGTCGTGCGGCCGGGGACTAGGGCGCAGCTAATGTTAGACAGTGCTCTCAAGCCGAGCCGGAGTGATCTTTTAGGGGATCTTTTAGGCCCATTGCATCTTCGTTGATAGGCTAATAGGGTGGGCTGGGACTTGTCTAGGGGCCGCTGCTGGTGCTAGCAGCCTGTGCTAATTTGCCAACGTACGGGATGTGTGTGGGCCAGATGCAGCGTGGCCCTTGGCTTGCGGGGAGAAGAGCTGCGTGGTCGGCTGCCGGAAGGCAAGGCTGGTGGCGTAGCACACTCACGGTCGGGCGCACAAAGGTTTTCTTGATGAACGCAACGATGCGATGCACCTTGGTTGGGCTTTGCTTAAACGGCGGCGAGTGTAGACGCAAGAGTAATGCTTGGTGACGGCAAACGGGAACATTTCTGGAGAAGCGCGTTGACAGCTGGCAATGAATGGGCCGCCAGCTGGCAGCGCAAAGCATCCCAATGCCGACACTTTGTGACTTTTTCGTTCAAGCATACCAAACTCGATACGCTCTGCCTCTAACCATGCATCTGACTGATGCTATCTTGGTCAAGATCCAGGTACCGGCTTGGAGACGGAAGTCGGGCATCCACTTGCATCGGTCCGTCGGGCGACCACCCTAGCTTCTCGACGAGCCGTCGACCGACTTCCGTCCAACTACAGCGTCTTACCGCACGGGCTTCTCGTCTCCGATTCTCTGCCCATCGAATTACCACTTATCATTATTTGGTGGTCGCAGATACAATCTTGCCGAGCTCAGATGCATGCTCCACCGCTTCGGCTTGGACGGCATCAGGGGCTGCGCTGCCATCAGAAACTAATCCAGTCTACTCGGTGCAAAGCAGCGACACTGCACTGCTGTCAAGATGCGATGACGGACAATTCATTGAAAACATGATCATCTTCTACCTTGAGTCCATGTTTTCCTATCGGGCACAAAGTTTCACACAATAATCACGATGCGCTCAGAGAACGGCAGCTAGTCCAAGGAACGCGCCCAAGATATGACTGATCGATTATCCATGACAATCATTTTCTTTTCTATACCTCACAATGTCACATACTCAATACCAGTCTTGAGATCCAGCTTCTCAAAACATTTCTACACCTTTTTGACCTTTGCTCCAGTCAGCAGCTCGACTTTCTTTTCCTGTAAACTGACCGGACACGCATTCGCTGAGGCGCTCGGAGAGTGCAATACGCCTACCGCGAGAAGCATGCAACCGACAATGAATCAGGGTACTTCAGCTGCTATTACTTGAGCTGCTATCATCGTTGCCAAGCGAGCCGCCGCCAAACGAGTCGACACAGACCGGGGAGACGCTGACCGGGGCGACGTCAAACGGGGCAACGTCAGCCAAAGCGACGCTAGAAGTTGTGCCCTCGCTCTCAGACTTGGCGGCGAGGCGCTGCACAATGACCTGAGACTCGCGCGTCTTTTGAGCTGCGGCCTCGCTGTCGGCCTCGGTGGGCACGGCCTGCTTGCGGGGGATCAAGCTGCGAATCTTGGACATTAGAGCCACGAGGAGCATGGGCACCGCCTTGAGCATAAGGACAAGCACTTTTTTGATGCCTCGCAGGTCATCGTGGAGCTCACCGCTGCGGTACTTGGCCCGCATGTCAATAGCGACGATAGCGAAGAAAAAGGCGAAGATGATGCCGAGGATCACGCACGCTATTATGACGTCGCAGGGATACTTCACGTTGCCCGTGGCATCCGCGGAAAAGTCAATCATGATGTCGAGGGTGCCGTTGGTGGCATTGTACATCTGGGTGTTGTTGCCAAGGTGGGCATGGGTAGAGTTCAAAAGGCCTTGATGGGAAGGCACAGTCAGATGATGAGGATCAGGAATACCTTGAACCAACATACCTGTTCTCATGTCGTCGATTTTGTTCCGCATTGTTTGACTGGAAAGCTCGATAGTTCAGCTTTGCGAGACTGCATGGGCAGGCCCACGACGGAAAGGCAGCGCGTGAGTACAAAGGCAGAAAAAAAAAGAGATGAATTAAAGATGAAAGAAAGGGCGGAGGAGAGAGAATCAAGTTGAAATATGTGTCATTTTCTTTCTAAAAAAGATTTGGCGGAATCTCTCGTCAAATTTGACTTTGGCGTTGGCGTTGATGGCTTACACTGAAGTCTAGCATCTGGCGTTTTGGTAGCGTTGCAGAAGCATATACAGCCTATCAGAACATGTTGACTGCGTTGACTTTTGAAGAAATGACGTATATGCCAACACGTGGAACATGTGAAAGTTTATCGACATTTGATCTGAAGAAAACTAGTTGAAGGGGGGGCAAGGATGAACAGTTCATCACGGCCACGGGGGGGGGGGCTACATCACCAAAAGACCTCAACCCAATCAGCCCAACATCAACGCTTGTCCAAATCTGTTTGCGAAATTTAGAACTCGATTCTCTTTATGAAATCGTAGCTCAATGCTTTCATACTTTTAGCGCTTCCGAAGCCGCCTTGCCAGGGCGTATAGATTGGCGCTCGGAAGCCAAAAGCTTATGATCATTAAATCATCAGCCACGCCTACTAGCAATAGTTTAGTACCCAAAGGCCCGGAAAGTATACCACGTGGCGGCAACGCCCTGTTATCGCCCAGTGAACTCTAACTTTTATTTTGTTTTGTTTTATTTGGTGAACAATCTGCTCAGCCTTTACCCCCCCACCTCCACCATGGACTTGACGCAACAAGTCGACGTTGTGTCCCGCTCCGTACCTAGTCAAAGACGTCCGCCAGCGGCAAGCCCTCGCGCACCATTCGCCTGCGCCAGACCTTTTTCCCACACCACATGCTCCCGACCAACGCCGCGCTATGGGACGCTCTCACCAAACCCGAGCGCCTTGCCACGTGGTTCGCGCCCGTCTCGGGCGACCTGCGCACCAACGGCCGCTACAGCATCACCGGCAACGCGAGCGGCGGTGCAGGGCGGCGAGGACGAGGCATGGGCCAAGGAGGCGGGCGACAGGACGACGGCGTTTAACGTCCCTGGATGGGAGGCTGGCTCGTTAAAGGCCTAAGGAAAGAAGGGGCCAGGAAAGTTTTTTTTTTCTTTTCGTCTTTCAAATTTCCCGTGAATACTGTCTTTTTGTTGCGTGTAAACGAAACGCCCCTCGTTGTGGCCAACTGTTGACGGTGACAGTACTTCGTACACGGTTACGTCATTTGCATCACATAACTACAGCGGCAGCTCTCGACTGAGCCGTTCAGCTAGCATACTACGAAAAAAAGAAATAGAGATTAAAAGAAAAAAAAAGAAAAAAATAAACCAGCATATCTTGACAAACAGGCCATGAGAGAGCAATAAGCACTGTTCTCATTACTACGGATTCAAGCGACAGGTTATAACAGCGTACAACACCTTCCTCCCATGGCGGGGTCCACCGGAGCTGCCAAAGAACCCCTCTACCTCGGGCCAGCCCGGGCCCCAGAAAGCCTACCTATAACACGAGGGAAAGCTTTCAGCATTGTCCACCTCTGCCACCGTCTCGTTCAACTCTTGAACTTCACCATTCAAATAGACACCATTTTCCAACCCGAAACCACCCATCATCTCGTCCGCCTCTTTCCCAGAAACTCGTACTCCGCGCATCAAATGACTCCTACACCCAGCCCGCCGCCTCCGGCGCTGCTGCTGCTCCCGCCGCCGCCGCCGCCCTCGTCCCCGAGCACGCGCCTCGCCCTCAACAGCCTCTACCACGCGCCCCTCTCCGCCGTCCTCGCCACTCTCGCCGCGCAGTCCCGCCAGACGCGCCGTCCCGTGCTTCTCCTCGTCGCCGTCGCCGCGCCCATCCTGACCCGCGACCCTCGCCGCCGCGGCGACGACGACGACGGCACGTCCTCAGTCGTGCGCTGGCGCGCCGCGCAGTCGCTCCTCGCGGGCGTCTACTCCATCATCGCCGCGCTGTGCGCCGAGCAGGGCGTCCAGGCCGACCTGGGATCCGCGCCGACCGCGACGGCCGGCAGCGTCGACGCGCGCGTCGTGCTGGTTGACCACGAGCGCGGGCGCTCGTACCGCCGCCGCGCGACCGACGAATCACCCCATCATCAGGCTTACAACGGCACCGCGGTGCTGGATCTGGCAGGCTTTGCGACGACGGTGCGGGGCCCCTGGGACAAGATCTTTCACCCTAGCAGCGAGTCCGGGTACGAGCTGCTGAAGGCGTACTTGCTGCTCGCAGAGGACAGGCAGGTATTCAAGCAGGGCCAGATGGTGCCCGTGCCGGGCGGCATCAGCATCTCCCCCGCCGCGGGCGCGACGACGACGACGACGGGCAAAGAAGCAGACAGAGAGGTGGACACACAGGAAAACAAGAGCTACGACACCGTCATTCTCGGCGGCACCTTTGATCACCTCCACCCGGGTCACAAGCTGCTCCTCCACGGCACCGTGCTGCTCCTGCAGCTCCCCAGGCCAGGTCAGACCTCCTCGCCGAGCACCATCATCATCGGCGTTTCCGGGGACCCCATGCTGCAGAACAAAAAGTTTGCCGACGAGCTCGAGAGCTGGGACACGCGGTCCCGAAGCGTCCTCGCCTTTCTCGCCAGCACCTTGCACGCGTCCCCGCCTGGGGAAGCCGCCGCCTCCGCCGCCGTCACGCCGTCGAGCTACCGAGTGGAGCGCGTCGCCGCGGGTCCCTCGGGCGGGCCGGAGCTACAGGCCGTGTACGCCGACGGCGCGGTGCGGGTGCGGTGCACGGTGCTCGAGGATCCGTTTGGGCCGACGGTCGACGAGGAGCTCATTGGCGCCATCTGCGTGTCGGGGGAGACGCGCGGCGGCGGCCGGGCCGTCAATGAGAAGAGGGCGGCCAAGGGCTGGCACGCGCTCGACGCCTACGAGGTCGACGTTCTGGACACGCGCGGCATCGTGGAAGATGGTGGCGGGGGCAGGGAGGAGGAGGATTTCGCGGCCAAGATTAGCAGCACGGCCATTCGGCAGCAGAGAGCCGAGGCCAAGGCAAAGGCGCAGATTTAACCAGACAAAATTGCCATTGTGAATCGGAAAATTGTATAGCATAGCATGTAACACAGAGATGTTCGAGTATACTGGTAAAAAATTGTGTGTGGCGTAACTACCTCGAGCCACCCACCCGTGGTGATACGAGTTGGTGCAAGTGTTCTGCCATCCATACTGTAGCGACAGATCACACTAGACCTCAGTACTCTCAGTACTCCGTTATTCAAACATTGGTCTGTCTGATGACAAAGAAGCCCCAAGATAACTCCGAAATGTCCGACGTCGCATCACATCATGTCTTGATGAATTCGTCGATATGTACACGTTCAAAAAAGCTGATGTGTCCGAACCCAACCCAGTATTGCGCCAGTCGGTTATGCGATAATAGTATAAGCTGACTTTCAACAAACTTGTCTGCGAGAAAAATTTGTTAGCTCTCTGCACTGCGCATATTAGCGGGTTATTATGGTGCGCGACGTACCCCGATGGAACCCGGCTGCAGCCACATGCCCCTTGCTTCTAACCATGCGAGCGCCAGCAAACAACTCGTCCTGGGCATCGCCCACATATCCGGCAGGGCCAAGGTCATCAGCCACAAAAGTATATTCGCCGCGAGGTATATTCGGGTCGCCCGTCAGCTTAATTGCTTCCAGTCGGCCTCTGTACATCCGCGCGTCGAGTCTCCTCTTTTGCCACTCGTCCTCGGTCTCGCTCTCGTCTTGCTCCAGCCCAAGCTCGAGATCGGTGGCTGGGGGATCATCTGGTTGGTTCACCAATAGAAATTCGCAGCCGTGACCACTGTAGTCGCCAACCCAGATCCCACGCCACGGCTTCGTAGCCGTCGGTGTGTACAGCGTGGGATCCAAGGTGGAGTAGGTGACAATTTCTTCACCAATATGCACGCCAATGGCGGCCGCAGCGCCGTTACTGTTCGGTAAAGGTGCAGCAGCCCAGGGCAAGAGTGGCGGAGTCGTTCCGGTGAGCTCCATCCACTGCCGTATGCGGAAGGTCTGATCGGACACTTCAGACCGACAGCGAGGCCTGTCATGCACGGGTGTTCGGACAACGGCTTGCCCGGACTCGATGCCGGCGACATGGTGTCGAGCCGGGATGGCTGGCGGTGGCCAGATGTCGTGATAAGGGTAATCTCCCGAGAGACCTCTGTCAGCCTCTTCAGGGTTGAGTGGTCGCGTCAGCATAAAGTTGCTGTACATGCCCGCCAATCGGTCATCTAGGGTCATGGGCATCTCGTCGGCAAATCGGTTACCGCCGGGACGGTTGCGAAATTCTCGTTCCGCTTTCCCCTTTTCTTGCGCTCTGAATTGCAAAACCGGTTTATCCAGATGCAGGCTGACTTTGGGCTCGAATCCATGAATTATCACCTCCTTGTCCGCGGGCCAGTGATCATATGAATCTCTGCGACTGACGGCAAGCAGCTGATATGCTTCTATGCAGCCTCTTCGTTGATCGTACCGCGCAAGAATAAGTTTTCCCATGAGGTCGCGATCGCTAAACCATATTTTGTATCGTGGCAAAAACCATAGTCTGTCGAAAGCAGAATATAGTTCCCGAAAAGTTTTGCATGGGCCTGGAGTCGAGAGCCAGACACCTGGGACGTTGCGCTGGATGCAGCGGTGCCAATGCAGCTCGGACACAGCATACTCGCGCAGGGTGCGGCAAGTTGCTGTGACGCTCAAGAGATCCAAGGGGGCAAGATAGGACAATACTGCATGCAGGAGCTCTGCAGGTAAGTTCAAAAGTGGTGTCACGTTTACCTTTTTATGCGGCTCCGTGCTAGTCCCCTGCCGCGTGTGCAGGGGCACATCGCTAGGTAATCGATTGAGCAAGTCGTCTAATTTTGCTTACACAACCCCGTGTCAGCAACCAAAACTCTTTGCGAGGTTTTTGCCTCTGATTTAGCAGGGAGGATATGGCAGGGACTTTTGAGTGCACCTGCGGTAGTTGAAAACGGCAGCAAGCTCGCACCGTTATGCAGTCAAACAGTATCAGATGTAGACATCTGAGTGTCCACAACTGACGGACCTGACTCACCTCTGAGCGGATCTAACCAGCAACCGTTGGATTTAGTGAATCCTGGAGGACTGGGGGAATCGGTGGGAAGTCGCTTGCGTCGTTTTAAAGCCCCTGTTTCGTCGGGGATATGGTTGAGGAATTCGAGGACATTTTCATCCTCGGCATCATGACGACCCCAGATAGAGGGCAGGGATGAGTGGTCCATGGCTGGCATTGAGATGTACAGGTGTGCGGCTGATGAGGTGTTGAGATTGATAGCGGCGAGGCGAGGGAAGGAGTTAAGAGTACCCGGCGACCAGCTCGCTTTATCAATCGTCTTTGCAAGCCTCTCTGCAACGTTTTAACATGGGCGGCCAGCCAACCAGGGCCACGATGGGACAAGCCAAAACAGGACGATGGCAAGCCGCACTGCTTCAGCTGCAGCTGTATGCGGGATTCGGTGGAGCAAAGGCCAGGTATTAAAGCAAAGCGCGTCGAATTGCGTTAAACGGCTATGCGCGGGGGTACAATAATGCGGCATGCAGGAGCGCAGACACAAGCGAGATGCCTATACGGCGGGCAACTAAGAGGCTGTTGTGGATGGCGGTTGGCAGGTATTTATGGCGAGGTGGCGGATAGATCAAGATGCCCTACTGAAGGATGCGAAATGCGAGATGCAAGCAGCAGGGAGCCACATGAAGCAGCACAAAGGAAGACGGTCGTAAACGTGGAGGCGCAACACAATGCAGGACGCGGAACCGGCCTGCGTAGCCGATGGGTATAGTAGGTTTTGTGGTGCCGGCAAGTGGTGCTGCAGCGGCGTTGAGTTGTGGTTTGCGCCGTCCGTCTCTCGTGCCGCGTGTCTGTGCTGGCTGCGATCTACCTGGCTAGGTGACGACGTGGGAAGCAAGATGGGCGAGCCAAGCTGCAGGGATTCCTTCTGCAGACTGAAAGGAGACCAGTCGATACAGGTAACGGGCGGCTGCTGACACGCTCTTGGCTCTGCAGTGACGTCGGGTTGTGTCTGTGTGCCTGCTAGCCAACCTAGCAATCTGGCCTAGTCGTGGTGTTCAACGCTGTGCATGTGCCAAGAGAGCAACAGGTAGACGCAACGGCGATGAACGATGGCCGATGATCGGAGCAATGTTTCCTGCACAATGCGCAATCTTGTAGGGCTTTCTTTTCTGTCGTGTTTGTGCTGAAGCTGGAAGGTATTACGAAGCAGTGGGAAAAATGGTTCTGGTCAAGCGCAACAGAGCCGAGCCGCTAAAAAGTAAGCCTCAAAGCCACAAGGTGGCAAGAAGGGCCGATGTAGCGAATTGCAGTACAGAGGCTTGCGAGAAGAGCAACAGAAAAAAACGTCGTCTGTTGGTGTGCTCGGTCAACGCATCTGACGACGTAACTTATTATAGTTGAGAGTCCAGAGATGAATGAACAGCGTGGAAGCTAGATGGCAGGTTAATAAGATGGAGGTGGGACCGGAGCTGGTGCGTGCTTTCTCGATGCGTTTGCAATCTGTTCAGATACTCTCGCAGCCTTCACCTGGCAGCAACTCGCTAACAGTAGACGAGAAAAAGCTGGATACTCTTGCGGCTGCCGCGGAGCAATCGAGCTAGCACCAATCCCTTGATGATGCGAGATTGTGAGTCGTGCTGATACATTCTAGCAGGAAACTGTCAGATGCGGCATCGCCTTGGCCGTTGGTCACACGTTCGCCTTCACCACCTCCTCATTGCCCGGGTCCGGGCAGTCCTCGGGACATCTCGTCACGCATTGTGAACCTTGATTCGAATTGCTTGATCCATTCGGTCACGCTCTCTGGCTTTTCGACCCTTCTCGAGCTCCCCAGAAACTAGGCCGGATGAATACTCCCACGCCTGTTCGTGACGGCAATGGGGTGGCCATATAGCCCCCACCACGCCTTTATTTATTATTATCCACTTTGAAGAAACGAGCTTCTCCAAGTTCCAACTAACTACAAATTTGAAAGCGGACCAGGCGGGCCATTGTTCCTTTCTCAACTGGTGCGTCGCCACCATTCTGGACAAGGCTCGCGGGCCTGCCCCTGTCCCGCGAGTCTACAGTATATGGAGCTGCTTGGCAAGCATTTCGCCGCTGCGCCAGGTAAATACCAGACTTGACTTGATGTTGCACAAGTCTCGACTGTAGACAGTTTCCGTCCGGCGCCGACAACGCTCCGTCGAAGAACTCGCCCTTCTTACTCCGTACGCAGCCAGCCTGTCGGCTGCCGCAGATCTAATCTATTAGCTACAGCTGTGGGCTATGACGTGTGATGGCGGACTGGTGGTCTACTGATATATACAGCATACTCTACTCATGCAGCGCTGCGAGGGTCCCGTCGAAAGCAGGGGCGGAAGAATGAAGACCATTCTGCTTTTGATGATCCTTGCCCAGTGACGGGAATATAGCAAATTCCCGAGCTTCATCTTTTGCCCTCACCAAGTAGTTAGGTTTCTCGAGATGGAACAACTACGAACCGGGGCCGTCAGCAGTGATAGAGCTAGCGGGTACTCGGCTCGGGCTGCTGGGTGTCGAATATCCAAAATACCCTATTGATGCAGAAAGACACAGCATTTTGAATCTATTATTAGACAGCCAGCTTCCTCTTTGGGGGGGTGGGCTTGCACTAGGGCTCCCACACCACCAAACTATGTCGTTCAAGCGGCCAGAGCCAGCAGCTTTGGAATAAGAAAATAGCAGCGAGTTAATAACTACCTAGTGATGCAGGAGACAGCCAAGCCAAGCTAGTGAAGCCGTGTTGACACGCCTCGAGCAGCAATGATGCGCTGTGATGAACATTCCGGCGGAGATGGCTGCCCCGGACGAACGCTCAGTCGATTGGCAACTCTTCCGGAAATGGGCTTGTTCGGACTCGGACGGATGTAATTAATTGGTCTTGACTGCTCGGCCTCTCATTCGCGAAGGATGCAGTTGGGGGCGGGACGAGAAGACGGCGGCTTGCAAAAGTACTGCACTTGCGGAATGCTGTACTAATAAGCCAGCTTCGCACAGCATTTGCTATTCTGGACCCAAGCTGCGAGGACAAAGGGCCCTTGGCATTATAAAGCCAGTTGCATGGCGAGAGGCTGCCACGGTGGCGTATTGTTTGGTTTTGGTGACACTTGGGACATGGAGCCTCACAAAAGTGCCCGAGTTGAGGCTCGGCCGAGGTCTGGTCTACAATGGGATTCGATGAATTGGCCTAGAGCTACTGGTCGGACTATCTGTCGGTGTGCATAAGGTGAATCGTAATGTTATATCAAAACGGCCGCGGACTAGCATTACAATCTATTCACTATTGGCCAGCGAAACAGCACGTGCAAATATTGCATGCACCACCTAACAAAACTGGTAAGGGTCTGGGCTAGCCGGCCCGGGATGAGTCGGGCAAGTGGAATTGCGATTGTAATTCAGTTTCTGCTGAAACTCCGGTGTGATCTTGAAGACTGCTGACCAGGGTCAGATGGCGCTCTATGATACCTTGGCAGCTCAATAAAGTCGGGTTGGGCCGTGCAGACCGTGGTGTTGCAGTGAAGTTGCATTCACGGGTGCGACATGGGCTCCGCCGGCGCTTTATTATTTAGGTGGTGATTTGGAGGGGAGGCTGGGGTGTTGGTAGTTTGCGGAGTGGCTTGTCGGGAGTCAAAGTTCCTTCGTTGCAGACGTCTTGGCATTTCTAAATGTGCTCAACTGGTAATAATAACCGAGTTTCATGTATGGCGTAAACGTCATGATGCGGAATGGTTTGTTGTCTCCGTCTGTCGTGGTTTATCTGTGGTAAATGACTGCCCAACTTGCCAGCTGCCAGCTGCTAGCCGCTCCATGCGCCACATTCAACAATTTACTTCCTCTAAGCTCTTCAACCCGTCACTATTGTCTCCATCTCATCCAATACAGAGCCATCCACCGTCAAACACCAATATCCTCTTAGCGGAAAGACGAAACGAAACAAGACGGAGCAAGATAAGAAAGAGACGTGTTTTTGCCGAGTACGAGATTGCTCCCACCCAATATCATGTCGCCAGCAAACACCACCAGCTCGACCAGCCATCATCCACTAATTTATACTCTAAACTACGCCCTACGCTGGCTACCGCAACATCACTGGTTGAATGGTTGACTGGTTGAAAATGTATCTCAACCTCCCAAATCGTTGTTGCACTTATTAGTTACAACTCACTGCCTGGCGCCACACAAGACTGGCTGCTTTGCCTGGGCTGCCAGAATGAACACTGGACGTTGCTGTGCATTTTGGCTGATAAGTCCAGAACCCTACCTATCCCAAAAGGTATGCTGATTCCTACGGTGCGATCAGCTGGCCTCTACGACATCATTTGCTCCACGAAAATGCCTATGTTAAAACTGTCGCCGACTTAATCGCCGAATACCAGCCCTTGCTCAACTGCCTGGCCTACCGAGTGGCTGAAGGAGAAAGAGATCCGCCGATTTACTTTCGAATATACATTTCTCCTGCATTCATTTGTTCTTCTTTTTTTTTCTATCTCTCCCTCATTCTTTGTTATCTTGTATTAGGCACCGCCTTCTCGCCTCTGATCCAGCATTGCGCACCGCCCACCGCGCGCCCTCCCCACAACAACCAACACCACTAGTGCCCCTGGCGTCATTGATCGGCCTATTTCCCTCCCACCACTCCTCATCGCACTCGCCTGTCGCCGCCTACGCACCTACGCACTCACATGGGGCCGCAGTCCCTTGTCTAATCAGAGAACCAGAGTCTGGGGGTGGCGTCGCAGCTCGACTAAGCTTCCGCCTGCCTGGTTCACCTTCCTAGTCGGGCTTCCGCCTTCGCCATTCAGCCCGGCCATATCAACCCTTGCCAAGCAACTCTCCAGCAGCGTGCCACCATTCTTGCTGCGTGTTGCCTCGGTGCTACTCAATCAGACCGCCGCGGCAAAACGAGGAGCGATACTTGATCACAGCTGACGAGCCCGAGGTCTGGCCAGCATATCCAACCGCAACCCTACGAGTCTGCATCGCCGACCCCTCTGCATCAGCAGCAGTTCTCCATCATGGCGTCACTGATACCATTCATCTCGGAGATTCTCCCCATGATCATGCCCGCCTCCACTCACGTTACTGCGGCAAAAGATCTTCGGCCGGCCCATCCAACCGTCGAGGGGCCTGTGATAAGGCGTGCTGCAGTCGTCGACCGCTGCGACAAGATGTGCGCCTCTGGTAAGCTCGACACCACCTCCTCACACGCAAAAGTCATCACACCACCGCTGCCCACTCAATTTTCTGCCTGCCCCGGCCTTTTCTTACGCCCGAATGCTACCACATCTTGCCACCCCCTGCCAGACCACGAGGTGTAACTATTTTAAGCAGTTCTCACAACCCGGCCCCGGTCTCGCACCCCAGTGCGCCACAACAGTGAGCAGGGTAAGTGTTGCCACGCCTCAGCACGACATTCTCCCAAAGTAGCGTAATGCTATGCCGTCAGGCTGGGCTGAGCTGACCCGTCTTTTTTAAGATGCCATCATATATGCCGTCTCCGGTACCGGCGTCTTGCTGGTGAATGAGAGTTTTGAAGAGGAACTACGACGTCATCTTCTAGGTGCCGGAGACTTTGCTTTCATCCCAGCCTGGACAGAACATCAGATTCACAATGACACAGATGATGACCTCGTCATGGTTGTGATTCAGAGCGGCTCACGCCCTGTCGGCGCCATCTTGACGGATTGGGGAGGTGACGAAGTAACTGCGGACATAACTAGCGACTAACGCCTGCCAATCTTGGGCTCAGGCTGTGGGCTTGCATCCTATCACATTTTCAAGGACTGGCTTTATCTACATGACGCTGAGTTGTCCTTGTGTGAGCTGGCTGTTGATTGTGACAGGTCAATCGTCATGTGCTAGGACGCACTTGATAATCTTGTTGTAGTCTGATGGCGTGTCAAAAACCTGCGCGTGATCCAGCTTGGAGAACCACAGCAACCCAACTTCAAGCTCCGTAGTGCCATCTGCCACCGCATCCTTGGGCTCTTGCAGGTATTGGGCCACTGCGGGCGCATTGACGATGATGTCTTCGGCCGCCAGGCTAACGGTGACTTTCCGGCAGCCCCCGCCCGGTAACCGCAACAAGTCCTCCTTCCAGACAATGTTGTCCTGCCAAAAGAAGTGTCTTCCGAGCACCGTGGCGACGCCAACGTCTGTGCTGGCAAAGTACCACAGCTGCCACTCGGCCGCGGTCCGCGGTGGCCGCCGCGTAAAGTTGTAAGCCACGTGCGGCAGCTGCAGCAGCACGGTGACGGGGTCGACGAGCGTGGCGGCTCTGGCGCGTCGGCGGAGCCCCGCGTCGTCGGCCGTCAGAATGTGTGTCGTTGGTACGGAGCCGTACGAGTGCGACACGATGCCGAAGTCGTCCCAGCCGTGCGCGTCGACGATGGCGGTAAAGGCAGCGAGAAAGGCGCGTTTGTCGAGCGGCGGGGCTGTGAGGCGGAAGGACACGGGCAACATCTCGACGGCAATGATGCCGAAGCCGTCCGCGTCCTGCTTGGGGCAGGCCTTGGCGGCGCGAACGAGGTCAAAGAGGAAGCGCAGATAGGTGAGCAGGCCGACGCCAATGCCATGGAAAAACACCAAGGGCAGCTGCTGTTCCGCCGTCTTGGCGCCAGCGCTTTTGGGCGGATAGCCCACCGACGACGGTGAAGGCCCGTAGTACCAGTATCCTAGAGCCGGCGCGGGCGACTTGCGCCGACTCAGGAGCTCCTGCGGCCGCGGCGGAAACGTCTTCAGCACCTCGGCCGCGCTGTCGCGCCCGTAGAAGCGGAACCCATGCCCCCATAGCAGCGCGCACGTCACCGCGTCAATGAGCGCCACGACACCGTACCACGCGAGCCCGCGGTACGCCGTCTTGACCGGGTCCAGCGTCAGTCGCAGGCTCGTGGCCCTGCCGCGGCCCGGCGCGAAGCGGTGTCCGAGGCGGTCCCCGAGCTCAGCCACGTAGCCGTCGAGCTCGACCACGGTCGCCTCTGCCAGCTCCCCCTCGTCCTCCTCGTCGACCTCGAAGAACGCCCAGAGCAGAAACTCGCGCACGTTGTCGCGGTGAATGTCGGCGAGCGGCGCGTTGAGGAACCACCCGCGGAGGTACAGCGCCGGGTCGCGGGCGTGCGCGAGGCAGCGACGGAAGAGCGCCTGCCGCTGCGGCGCGGTGAGAGAGGCCGAGGGCGGAGCGGCGGGTCGGGTGGCGCGGAGGAGGTGTGGCCGGTAGAGGAAGACATAGAAGACAGCTTCGGCAAGGAGGAGGAGGAGGAGGAGGATGGCGATGGCGACGGTGTTCTGGGAGAGGGTGTCGTAGGCAGAGTGGGTGACCAGAGCGACGAGGGCGACGAGGTAAAGGAGAGGCGTGAAGCGGAAGATGAGAATGAAGAATTGGATGAGGGCCCATTCGGGCGGCGAGTTGCCAATCATGGCATGTGGTGTGCGGTATAAGGCAGTGGGTTTGCAGGAGGTGTGGCTGCCGGCGCAGAAAATTGATCTGCTTTTTAATGTCGACGATTTGCTTGCATGGTGATGGGGTGGGTTAAAAATATGACCATGGAGGGATGCCGCTGAAAGACGTCGCTGGCAATGAATGGTGTGGTGAGGTTGAAAAAGAGTGAGACAAGTTGTTGCCAAGAGTTGTTGAGCGATCAGCAGATGGACCCCACTACCTACCTAGCCAACAGCTTGGCACTCGCCCAACGTGGTGTGTTTTTTTTATTATTATTCCCGCGACAGCAACAGCAACTGATCGTTCAAGGTTGACGGACACCTATGATCTGACATTTGTCTCCGATCAGTGTGAATATTGAAGATGAGACAGCGACTTTGAGCGTGCGCCTTGTCAGCTCTCATCTCGCCAATGCCATGCATAGGTAGGTGGCCTACCTAACCTCGAGGCTACCCTATGTTGCGCTATATTGAACGCGTGAGACTGTTCAAAATGCAAGGCACTGTTGCGCTGGCCATACCAGCGATACAAGTAAAGGTCCACATACTATCGGCCAAGCGCCATTTCATGAAACCAACGACATTCGGTCAGCAGCTGGGTAAAAGTCCAGCTAGCCGTACTTGACGATGATGGACTATTTATACTGGTGAACCCACTTTAAATATTACCGCTGAGAAAGGGTTCAACGCTAGCATGATCACTTTTGCGTGTATGAGTTGTGCTTTCTCTCTTCTTAACTTGGCCCTTGATTTATCTATCGGTATTAAACCTGATTTATTGTGCTTCTATACACAGTACTAAAACTAGAAATTATAGCGAAGCTTGTATCTTGACACATTCTTTCCTTCACATGGCCATTGTTGGGATTAGACCATTGTTGGCAAAACAGTACCGCCCATTGCCCGTTTTTACCCGCTTCTGGCGCACCCGCCAAAACCTTGCCTGCCCACCATCTGCATGACGTTTGTAGACGACGTCATTTCAGGGTCGCTGGCTAACTACTCACCTATCTTTGCTCGCAACTCAATTTTTCACACCTCGTTCAATTGCCACCTGTACTTCCCTCATTATCCAGCGCAGACTGCCTGCCTCTCTTGTCTCTGCGCACCTGCACATATCCACCTCCCGGATCAAAAAAAAAAAAAAAAAAAAAATCTGCCCCAAACCCATGGGGGCCAAGGCCATTCTGCGAATAAACGCCG